>CAAKHG010007414.1:95046-105202 GCA_901007715.1 Dactylopterus volitans
ACTGAAAAAAAACCTTGTTCAAGAGTAAATTGTTAATTTGTATAAATGTTGGGTGGGAATTCAATTCAGCAGCATCATTTCCTGATTGCTGCTGTGTGGCTCAATGCATGTCACCATCGCAAAACGGCTGCATCGGTATCGGGCATATTTTTGTAGAGTGTGGGAACTTCTTAAAAAGACAGGTTAAAACTCTAATCATGGTATTTGAGACAGCCCCGACCATGTCGAATTACATAATGACATTTACAAATGGAATTCCTCCGTATTTGTTGACGGATTAGATGCTAGTCTAGAGTGACAAAACTGCCATCTATCTCATGTTGTACTTTTACTGTTTTAACTGAATCTTGCTTCAAAGTAAATGTACCCACAACGCATATGAAAAAAGAAAAAAGAAAATGCAGCTTAAGTCAAGACTATACTGAATAAAGTCTGAATCATTATAGACTCTGAAACATATTCACTATTGAGTAATGTCCAGCATGCGCAGTCCAGTGCCAAGTGTAGTAAATGGATGAAAACTGCACTGAGACCAGTTTGGTTCTGTATGTGGGGCTCAAACAAAAACCCTCTGACCTTCCAGCAAATCACTTTAGAATCAAATGTAAATGCAACTACTGATTAATACCGAAGCTGTAACAAAACTACACGAACAAACAGATTCCTGTAAAACCCTTTACCAGCATTTCTACTTCATCTCTATGGGGTCATTTAAATTTTCTCAAGTGAGCTAAAGATACGTCCTCTATTGATGATCAGTTTTGCTGCAGCTGGCGTCAAATGTACATCTTCAGCATCAAGGACATGCAGTACTGTACGCGCTTTAACTTGCTATTCTTGAAAAGTCTTCATTTGGAAGATGAAAACAATTCAACAAGAATAAACAAAGTTGTTTTTACGACTGAGTCATTGTTAATAGGTGCATAATGTATAACCCGACTACAGAGGAAATGGATGGCTGGCGAATGCTAATTTGTTACAGAACGACGACAGGGCTGTCAAGCTAGTGAAGAGCCAACATGCCTTGGTTGTTCACTGGCATCGGTCTGACACAGTCACTGTACAAACCCCACTGACTCCGATGAGATGAGAGGCCAGTTATAGTTGGAGCAGTACAGGGTCTGCACACTGAAAACACACAGAACAGGCCTGTGGTAGCAGTTTTCTAATCTGAGGATGGACCAGCATACATACCTTCTTCATCTTCTGCAGCATCATTCTCTTGGTCTGTCCTGACAAGAGGTGATGTAAGATGAAGAGTGAGGGTCAGGGCTAATTCACTGCTGCTTTTCACAAGGATGGCTCCCTCCTCTGGGCATTGGCTTACGGTATAGGTTCCTGCTGAAATAATCTATTGCAAATAGAAAAGAGACGTTTGAGTTGCCAAGCCCTTTAATATCAGAAAAAAGAAAAAAAATCAACATAAAACAATTTTAAGTAATCTACCTCTAACTGGGTTGTTAGCATTTCAGCCACTTGGTTAAGCAGGGTGACCGTGGGCTTGTTGGAACAGAGCAACACCAGTTCTAGGTCCTTGTCTCCCTTTAGCAAGAGTCCTTTGGACACCAAGCCCACCCTCATAACCCCACGCAGGACACGCTCTTGTGTATCATCACTTGCATGGTGAGAGGAGGAGGCAAAAGAACAGTATAAAACTTTACATGAAGAAAAATTGTTAAGAAAAAGAAAACCTCCATTGCCATTTGGACATCCACATACCTCTCTGGCACCGTTTTTTCTTTGCCATCTTTCACAAGATCCATCTGGTCAGACACAGTCTTCAAAGCACACTCCACATGGGAGACAATTGTCTGGACTGCCTCCAGCTCCTCTGTGGAGGGATACACTTCGGAGTGTTTGGCCATCACAAGGCGATCATATGGGCCTGCGTGTATCTGGACAGGTGCCATTTCCTAAATTTAAATATATGAAAGAATAAATCAGCATCATAAGTAGTGGGAAAAAAAGAACAACAGTGTTGCTTAGAGGAAATGTATCATCATTCCACAGTTATAATTAACCAAGTCATTTGCAACTGTCTTGAAATAGATGACGTATCATTGTTCTTAACATTTGGGTTTGTTTGTTTTTTCAACTAATAGTGCATTTAAATATTCCAGTGAATAACATGCAAAGTACATTTGCAAGTGGGAAACGAAATACAAGTGGTACAATTTATGAAGCACAGGATCAACTTAAACTTTTGCATCAACTTTCTAAATGATGTGTTAAATGCCTTTATTAATATATAAAAGGTGATAAAATTGTTATGGAAAACACTTGATTTTCATTATTTGTATATAACCTTTAGGAAATAGTTAAATGACTCAAATTAAAATGGCTTTAGATAATAAAGCTTTTGAGCTTTTTGATGTAGCAGGTGGAAGAGGAACCTCATGATGCCGTGTATCCTCAATCTCCTCCATCGCAGCAATGTAGTCATGGTACTGCCTCAGCTCCTCCTCGTAACACAGGCAGTCATACCAGTAACGCAGCTCCTCATATCTACAAGAAGGAAATGACATTATGAGGACAATTTTTTCTGCATGAGCAACATTATTCAAGTCATATTAGTTGCAACTGAAACGCACAAATGAGGTGTAAGTTACACAGTAATGATTCCTTTGAAATGAACAGGTTGTGAGGAGAAAGGTGATTTCAGCACATTAAAGAAAAGCATTTACTGATCATCTTAGTGTTTAAGTCAAAACAAAGACTAAAGTATGTAAGTATGTAATAATTGTAAATCAGTGAAGTTCAACACAAAATTTGCCCCGGTCAAATATGTATAGCCAAACCTCTCAAATGTATTCAAATACAAAATATCAAAGCACAATTTACAGATGGAAGTATCATTGATAATTAAGATCAACACTGAAAGAAGTTAGGAAAATAAAATGATCATGTGGCAGTGTCTAATTTTCACATTTTGAATTTTTGTCCTTTCATATTACACTCACTTTTTGAACATAAATAACTTGGTGCATGATGATTTCACTCTACAATTAATCCAATAAAGAACTGAGGGATACTCCAATATTTACAAAATGAAATATTCAACATCGTAATCCTACTCAATTACTCTCCACGACTCATGACTTTAAACGGATTTAAAAGCACTTCGACTAAACATACAACTCCCTCTCTTTTGCAATAATACGATTCCAATTTTGATTTTCATTTAGCACGTTTAATCACCGACACATTCAGTGTTTTGTGTTTACCTATCAAAGTCTTCCGGCAGAAGCCGGTGGCCCTGCTGTATCAGGCTGTCCCAGTACAGCAGCTCCTCGTACGCTTGGTGTTCATCCCACATTGGCCCTGCAGCGGCCGCCATGCTGTCGCCTCTGGCAGATCGAATATAGCACCTGTTTTATCACAAGAGGGTTCATTTCAGACGGCAACTAATGAGCAATTGTCTGGTGTGACATCGACTGTCAACGCGACGAATGGGTTAAGTTCCATTGATGCGTTTTCTTTGCTTTTAGCCGATTAGCTAATGCTTCGATGAAGCCTCTCGCCCGAATGCAAACAATTTTGATCCACTTAAACGCCAAATACAACGATGCATTGCAAGTGTCCATCAAACACTCCTTGTGCCTCACAACTGTGTGTGACCACTGATGTTTAAAGCACGGCCCTGGTACACTTGCTGCTAGCTTGTTAGCTAACTTTGGCCATGGTCGTTTTATTCAATTTGCGGTTAAACTGGCCGAATTCCCGTTACTTTCCCGTGCACGACCTTTCCGTATTCTTTACCGGAGTGAAGAATGCATGCTGAGATCTTACCTCTGTCAAATACTGGACAAACAGGTGTAGGATTTCAACCTTCTCGCAGCTGCGTTGCAGCCTTTTCGGTCGCGGTCAATAAATTGTCAGATGACTTCCTGTTTTTCTTCTTCTTTATGATTAGAAGAGGCTCGCACACCAAATTAATAAGCGCTTACTGCCATCTACTGTCTCGAAGTGTGTAGGCTCTTGGCACAATGACACCTGACTGATGACTGATCCATCTTTTTTACTGTATAATATACCTGTATTATCCGGTGCGTGACTTTCAAACCCATACTTGCCCTTTAAAGTAGGTCTACTATATTTCTACTTCTCTACTGCAGTGCTGGGTCACATGCTCCAAGTAATTAAGTAACTTACACATATGTTTTCATTTATAAAAAAAAATATGATCCATATAATATTATATGTCTTTGTCATATAAAGACCGATTTCTTGCAAGGGACAATATTGTTTATCCGATCCGATTATATAAAAAAAAATCAGGGTGAGGTTGCATATCACAATACATTGCTTTATTTACAGTCAATTCACACTTCCTCAGTAAATTAG
The DNA here is from genome assembly GCA_901007715.1 of Dactylopterus volitans. Taxonomy (NCBI): domain Eukaryota; kingdom Metazoa; phylum Chordata; class Actinopteri; order Syngnathiformes; family Dactylopteridae; genus Dactylopterus; species Dactylopterus volitans. The sequence continues at coordinate 99,391 of CAAKHG010007414.1, forward strand.
AGTCAAATTGAGTAATAACTTACAAATTCATGCACATAAACACTGTATAAACATATACTTAAGCATATTTAAACTTTCCACAGTTAGTTGAATACCGCTATTCCTCAACGAAATAACATCAGCTGAATACCTTATACATAGCATTACTTATACACTCGAAATATTCATGGGTTTACTCTGAAACTCTCTCTAATAGTCATTCCATACAGCTAAATTGTTTTCACATTAATTTAATGTTAGTACAAATCAGAGCACAGGATTTTGAAGAGGTTAAACCAAAGTCCCTCTCTATGTAAGATTCCTGCAGATGCTGCACTGAATTTTCATAATGTTGCATCTTTTCCAATTGCTGTGATGACATTTACATGACTGCCTGTAGTCTCAGCGAGAGATACGCAATGAGAAATGTGGACTTACAAGTAAACAATAAGTTCAAGAGAATTTGTGCAAAAAAAATACAGCATTTAGCCAGCTTCAATTTGTAATATTAACTTGCTGCTAAGCTTTGATTGTGTATGGAAAGAATATTTCTATCCAATGTATGAAACATTTCTAAGGCGGACAATTCCAGAAATCTGATCTAATTTGATGGGCTCCTGCATCACTACTTATTCTTTCCACATGCTTCCACATGAAACACAGAATCCTACATACATTCAGTGACCTGGTGAGCCAGTACAGCCTCAGCATACTATTACAGCTCAGGCTTGATTGACATCATTCTTCTCTGAGCTGGGAGATGACGATGGCTCCCAGTGACTTATAATATTACCCTCTGGGCGTGCTTGGCACTTAGCAATGAGGTAGATTTTTCGGAGGATGGTGTGGCGAAGCAGGATGTAGACCCAGGGGTCGAGGATCTGGTTCCATGTGGCCAGTCTCACACCTGTTACCATCAAAGTTTCATAGATGGAAATATTCTCTCCAATGGATCCTGTGTAGGAGTCGATGACGGACATCAGGCTAAAAATCTGGAGGCATAAAATGTGATTATTATTTGCAGAAAGAACAATAGGCCAGCTTTGTCTGGGGCATAATGGGATCACTGATGTCTGCTAGTCTACCTCAATGGAGCTTCGATTGGACTCATATACTCAGGCCTGACCCAACCAGAACCGCCTGCCCCTGTTTTTCTACCTTTTTTGGCTTTAAAAAGTGTTCAGCTGTATTCAGCTGTACCTCTTCAAGGACTTCTATGCTTTATTTAAGCTTTTTCATAGTTTTTTTTTAGCAATTGCGGCATTGCTTCAACAGTGTCATTCAGTTGTCATCAATCACCCATGTTTTCTGCACAAAATGCCTTTATCAGTCCTTTATATCACTGTACAGAAACATGTTTTTTCTGTCAACACTTGCATGAATCTAATGATAAGCTCCCGGTTAACCGTTTTGTTGAATATCTTCTCTTCTGCCCTTCCCAATATTAACCCAATGACGAACACCTGACCCGATAGGAGGCCTGGGACAGCTTTTATTTCCAGATCAGGAAATAGCAGTTGATGATACTGCTGTATTTTTGTCCTGCAGCCAAGTAAGATAATCTATCATGTAGGGAAGAGCAATGAATCAAGAGTTGTGAGGACTGTACTTCATCATCATCATCATCATCATCATCATCATCATCATCATCATCCTGCATTTACATATAAATGTAAATCTAAGCATATTTCTATTTCCACTAAATGATTAGCCATTTATCAAGCACATCTTGGTATTTTCATCCTCATTTTTATTGTGTGAATTCCTGGAACTATCAAGATGATCCATTATCACATGCACACAACAGCCACAAAGGCATCTTTTAGCATAAGGACTACCCGGACAGCCCTGTGGTCTGACTACTAAGGATTTGGGGTTCAGTGAAAACACCTAACATTAGCAAGCATCAACCATTTAATATGAAGAGCTATTATGAGGGCCACTGTCAGATATGTGCTCTTATATCATTTTTACGCCACTGAAATTTCATTCGGCCACCAAATGTACGCACTAATTGGCTCTTTTCTCGGCAAACATTTTAAACTTGTCACTGCAAGAAAATCACACTTATAGCTGTAACATTCACTGTTTTATTCATGTTTACCAACAGGTCATGACAGTGAAGTCTTAGCTAAATGGAGATCAGCCATTGTTGAGTGTCACCTCTGATTTCTTACCATGACATGTCAGCACATCTTCTGTGAAATACAAGCTATGAGTTGATCCAACACCATCGTAACATCGCTGACAAGACAGTATGTGTGCATGTTTGAGCAGAGTATTTGTGTGTGAGGGCTGAAAATAAAGTTATTTTAAGGTGATACAACTTTATAAAACTGATACCAACTTCTAGTGCAGTTGACTGATATTAATAATAAACTTTTTATTCTTTCATGCTGACTGAGAGGAAGCTCTCAAACGTTAAGCTGATGCACGCCGTCTTATTATGATCCTAAACTGCTCGTCTTATTGTATGTTGTGATACTCACCAGGAGAGGGCTCCAACAGATACAAGAGGTGACCATGATCCCCACCAGCTGCGCCACCATTTCAATGTCATGGGACTTGGCAGAATGGTAAGATCCGGGCTTCCTCCTCAGCCGAGCGAGAACCAGCGTCAGTCCGCTGATGGTGTTACACACCAGTGACACAAGTAAGGAGGCCAGACTGAGTCCCGAGAAGAGCACCACAAATGCCACATCCACCTTTTCAGTGTCACTGAGCACTTTAATGAAGCACCAGGTCCCCGGTTCCTGGTACGTGTATGAGCCCAGGCGAAAACACGGCAGGATTGCCACCCACAGCGCTGCCTGCCAAATTACAAAGAGACATATTCTAGAACGGGTGGTGGTGACAAGGGATGAGTGCAGCATTGGCTTAGTAACACCCAGACAGCGCTCAGCAGCCATGGCGCAGCCCATGAAGAGTGAGCACAGGCCAAAAAACACCATGCTGCCACCCAGGAACTGGCACATGCCATCAGAGGAGTTGTAGTTCTCTGGGTGCACACCTCCAGAGATGTAGAGTCTGAGGACCAGGGCACCTGGGATCACATGGCCAATGAGGTCGGTTATCACCAGTGAAGTAGCAAAGAGGAGGAATGTGGCCTTTGAGCGCCGGCGCTGCAGGGAGTACTTATTGACCAGAATGAGGAGGGCCCCAATGTTGGAGATGATGCCCAGTGTCATTGACAATATGACCACAATGATGCCACTGGTGGTGGGTTGGTCCAAGGAGAAGTTCCCCTGCTGCGAGAGTCCCTCAGCAGCCACTGTGTCCTTTAACTCCCCTCTGCTGTCATTCAAGAAATAAGGGAGGCGCAGGGAGGCCGAGGAGTTGTGGCGGCACAAAGCTAACATCACTGCAGTCTGAGGAGCAAATGGTCCATATTTAAAGGAGGCTGCAAGAGGCATGTGAAAGTGCAAATGAGCTGTGGATCTATGTAAAAAAAAAAAAAAAAATATTAGAATGATTAAAACCAGTAAAACCCTTTTTTATCTTTGACTTTTAGTATATAAAACGTGCAAAAATTACGGAAAAGAATCACGAATTAGTTAAGAAACAGTCTGAGCAGATGCTTTACATACAGCACATGTGATGTCACCAATTAATTCAATCGGAATAATATGAATTATTGCCATTTACAGCAGATCACACAAGCCAGAGGAACACGCACAGGGGAATTTGTGAGCAAAGTGACTTTCCACGTCTATCATCAAAACAGCAAGAGATCTTTTGGAAGAATTCCTTCCACGGGTCAGGGACAAAGAAACCTCAGGCGAAGTCTCTTAAATGACCCCAAACTGATCCATTTGTTCTGTAGTTCACCCACTAAAACCAACGACATACACGCCCGCTTCCTGAGACAGAGGCAGACTCAAACTCAAACAAACCCAAGTCATAAATAGTCGTAATAGTCATAACTTTAAACACATTAAGGCGGATGGTGTATATCTTGAATCATTTTTAATTGCGTTCTTACAGCCAGCCCATCACAAATAACCGCGCTATTAGAATAAATTGCTTGGTCAAATTTGTCCAGTTTGGGCAGTTTTAGATCCGATTATCAGTCTGGTGTCATTTAAACCGGACGGACACAGTCGCTCTTTGCTTTGAGATACAACCTGTTTCCGTTCATATAAGAAAGGATTCTATCTTCAGAGCGAAATGAAAGAAATGACTCACCAGTTGTACCGGCCCGGTCCGGATCCCAGTCCAGCAGAACAAAAACTGAATTGAGCTCTCTTTGTCGAGCAGATATCCAGAGGTGTTCCAGCGGCGAGCTCTGCGGGACTGTCAGCCAAGCGTGAACACACGCGTGGTTCTGAGGACGAGAAAGCACGGTCCACCCCCCCCTGATAAACTTCACTACCTCTGGAAAGACCGAGCCATCGTTGCAGGCAGCGGTTGCCACAGCTGAGCCGGTCCGGCCGCTGCCAGGTGGACTGAAGGCTGAATGTCACTTAACCGCCGAGTCACGTTTATCAGAGCGCGTCTTCACCCCGCAGCCTGCGTGGGCGCCTTAGATGCGCCCCCCGGGTCCAGTCCTCTCCTCGTCTGTCCTCTCTGTCTGCACAAACTGCAGCGCGCCGAGACGAGCACACTCACCGCCCGTGTGTCACCGGCATCCTTGGGAATGCCCTCCAACTGTCTGTAGGATGCACAACTGCAGGTATTACAGCTGAGTCACCTTTTAAACGCCGAGTGAAGCAGGTCGTTTCTCCTTGTGGTCAATCCATCATTCAGTTTCATCCATTTTTAAGCTCAAAACAAGCCACATGGCTTCACTTACATACACAAAGATCAGTGGTGAATTTCCGTTCAATCAGTCTTCTGTTAAAAGTTTTCTGTTTCATCTTTTTAATAAATGTCCTTACTGCCAATGGAGTTGGTGAGACTATCGTTTAGAGTTAGATTTTTTTTTTTAAATGGATGGAATTGGAAATGGAAAATCACAGGGTAGAAAAAAAATGGAAAAGTCATATTCACCCTTATGAGACATCCAGATGTTCCTCAAGGACTGTGGTTTCCTCGCAGCATTTGCAGTTGTATCATGATAAATAAGCATTTCTTCACTTTGATTCAAAGGAAGAAAACCATCAGGAGGCATCATGTATCTCTAATTTGAGTTCTTTCCCTGCATAAGTACAGGTGGTTATGTTTGTTTTAATTTTACAAAATAAACCAGCTGGACACATACTTGCATACTTGCTGTAGTTTGGGGAAGGGCGGGCAGTTGAGGTGGGTGCTGACACAGATGTTGGCTTAAATACAATGAAAACTGTGCCTGTCAGAGGAAAAACTCTCAGTCGGAGAAACCCTGTCTCTTACAGGTGTAGCCAACTGCAGTGATCTCATTTCAAGCTGACAAAATATCAGACATGGACATTTGTGAGATGACTGTTGACACACAGGTTTAATCACACTGTAATACAGTATCGATTTTGTAGATTGCTAGTATTGTAAAGCCAATACAGCATGCATCATATTTGACATTAGACACCAACCTTTGAGTTTTGACTAGAAACAAGCGCAGCCATAGTGGAATTGGTGCTTTGAGGTCGATGTTGATGCCATCATATCAACATGCAGATGATGAGCAGGTATATAGTACAGATACAGGATGTAATGTTAGCATGTTAACATTTACATCCATACAAATTCTAGAAGTATTTTTCTTCCTGTCCTGCTGCACCCACCAATGAACTATCCACAATGAAAATTTTCAATAAATTCTTTGCAATAACTCCTTCTGCTTAAAAAGGCTGTTACAGTAATCCACCAGGTCTGCTGCTGTACATGATATTAAGTTGCTGTATAAGGTTTTGTCCAG
>CAAKHG010007417.1:13644-24256 GCA_901007715.1 Dactylopterus volitans
CAGGACAAAAAGAGAGACAGTTATTTTTCAGTTCGATTTTGATTGTGTTTTACTACTTTAAATGATTCTTTGAGTACGTTTCAGAATGCCAGATATGTTTATTAATATTTTTAAATCTAATATATCATACCTAAGAAATGCTTACTATATATGGCCATATCATGTGCCTACACACAATGGTTAAGTTGTTTGAAATGTAAAAGGGTGTTGCATGAAAAAACTGAGAAAGATCAGTGTTGGTGGGGATGCAATTCCAATGAAGATGGCATGAATAAATAAAGGCAGAAATAATATTTTTGATAGTTAACTTTTTGATCAGATTATTCCAATCTGGTTGTTGGACACTACTGAAGGACATGAAATTGAACTAGTAGGACACCACTGCAAAGAATCAAAACATTGTTTTTAGGCTTTTTTCATCCCTGGGTGTGACAGTGACAGATAAGTGTGCTGACGTAATCTCATCAGGTCATTACTCAGCTATCCTGAGGAGAAATCCATCCACCTCCTCCAGAATATTCAAAGAGAAGAACTTTGGGAACTCTGTGGATGACGGTGTTAGGGACAATGGTGGCATATGTTGTAAGGCTTTTCTAGAGAGAGAACAGCACAAAAGAAATCCTTAAGCCCCAAGCACTGGATAAATCGGTACAACTTACTAAAGACATATTTCATTCATTTTTATATTCAGTACAAACACAATATTCTAAAACAAAGCACAAAATTGATTCTTTAAAAAAAACAACCTAAAGCATGTCTTACTGTGTGCTCTGAAGTACAGTCTGAGCCAGTGCAGGGTTAGTCTCCATAGATGCAGTGACCAAAGAGGTGAGGAGAGACAGGTACCAGATGGCTGAAGCATCCGAAACAGACACCTCTTTATTCTTGGTGATCTGATAACCCAGTGTCTTCAAGCCATGAATCCTTGTGTCACATCCGTCGCTCAGGCACCGCTTGATGTTAATTTGAATGTCTGGAGTTGCATGGAGAGATGATATTGTTAGCAGACTGATGGAATACATCATGGAGAAATGCCAAATGCCAAAATGGGTTGTTTCATCCTACACCCCAAAACTTTTAATAACCATGACGTCTATGAAAAGCCAACCGATGAATTTCTCCTGATGCTGCCATTTATTCAGAGCCACAAAACACATGATTTCCAAAATGCTCGGGGTGTTATAAAACACTGTAGGATTCATACTGAAAATGTACCTTCACACAAAAGCAAAAGCTAAAAATGGCTTTTGCCACAAAAACACTAAGATTTATAAGACTGTAAATCAGCCTCATATTTCGACAACCGCACACCTACATCAACCATATATGGTCAATGCAAAGCACCTCATGAATGTCAATGTGTATAAATGAGCCTGGTGACTGACAGGTTTTTTTACTGACAGTGAGGTTGTTTTAGGTTAGGTGGAGATTAGAATATATAGGTAGTTTGGCACCAACAGTCCTGTTCATGATCACTTAACAATTGTTTCCTCCTGCTATTTGTTCAAGTCACAATGAGATATCACTGCAGTATCCATGTTTACTGGAAGTTCGAACACCATCTATGCATTCCAGATTTGCATCATTTCTCTTGGCCTGTATGATTAGTACACAATAATTATGCAACAGCTGTCACTAACACTTTGTTTCAGACTTTACTACTTTACACAATTCATATGGCAGGTGGAAAAGATGTGAGGTGACTCAGGAAGGCAGAGTGAGACGGCCACCGCGGCCTCTCCAGTGCTCTCTGTGCACCTGACAGTAAATCCTGTTTGCTGCATTGGTTTTACAAATATTATACGAGGTAATATATGCAGAGAAGACTATATAGAAACTACTGATGCTCAAACATGACTTTTTTTTAATCCTCCACCTGTTGCATCCTGTCAGTATCAAGAATTTGAAAATCTCCTCCACTGACCATTTGTAAGTAAAATAGTACGTCAATGTTATTATAAAGCAGTCCAGCCTCTGCGCCCTGGTGTGTCGGAAGTAACATTCTCCTTTTTCAGACCCTATTTGAGTGAATGTGACTTGGATCCCACACCTAAATGCTGTTTCCAAAGTATGGTACAGCACAATATTTGTCACTTTCATCAAAATTTGAACTAATAATTGGCTGTTTGTCTTCTCTTACACTTACACCAGTCTTGTTTTTCTAACTGTTTAGCTTGACAACTGCTTGGAGGATTTGGCCAGTTGACTACAGCAATGCGCCTTTTAACCCTGTGAACCCTCATTTCACCTTTACTTTTAAGCTGTTCTTTTGGCCTTTACAAGGGTTAGTAATACATGCAGTGTCTTGTGTTTCTTCAGAACAGTCTAGTTTATTCAGCTGCTCCATCATTTGATATAATATGTCCAAAGGTCTAGCCTGAAAGACTGTGTTGAAATCCTGTCAACAGCAACAATAAAAAAAAAACCTGTTCACATACCAACATCAAGAGCGAAATTATAAAAGGAGCACTTAACTAATCAGATAGATTGACAGATGGTAACTCACAGGGGTGTGTGATGTTGGCATTTTCCAAAAGTGCGACATAGCCTGTGACATTACTGGGGATGCGGATATCTCTGATCTCCTGCAGAGAATGGCGGTTTTTCCCCACCACAACTGAGACCAGCTGAGGCATGTAGCTATGATCGTTGGCAGCCACGGCAATCGCCAGACGTCTCAAGACCACATCTGGTTTCATTTTCAATCTGGGAAGACAAAAGTGACAAAGTTCCACCTTAACACCAATCATGTGCACAAGCAGCAAATACCCTGCAATTCAAGATTCAAGGAAACATGAAAATGAATTCGAAAATTCGCGCATTACAGAGCAAATGCGCTCACCTTATCCAGTGTGAGCGTGCACTGCCATCTGACTGCCAAAAGGATGTGGTTTCACCATTTGTCATCTTGTAAATGTCAGCAATATTGGATGAAGCTTCTATTGTGCTATAGCACTGGGTGACCACCTTGACCTTGTCCACCTCTGGGTCCCGGTCCAACTCTGCTCTATACTGGATATCTAAATCTGAACGACACAAATGCAGATAAGGAGAGCAATCTGAGCCAGATGATCCGTTTAAACCGTTTTAGTGTTACCACATGCTTCAAGTATTCAGTGTTCAGAAGTTTACACCTATTCTGCAAATCCCCAACTTTGGCGTTCACCTTTCTCCCTCTGCACGAGGAACTCTAGGAAGTCCTGGACCACACTGGACCTCATGGTGCAGATACTGTTGTAGCCCTCTAAAATGGGGAAAGGGATGGCACTACTGGGAATACGATTCCTGTGCAAGAATTTAAGGATTTTTGAGGCGTGCGCCCCTATCCGGTCTTTGGTCTTGGAGAATATGTCAACAAAACCTATGGAAAATAATAAAAGTTATGTTGATATTCTTGTCAACACCTCCGCCATTGTCCTTCCTCATTCGCGAAAACAAATCTCATCTTATACCTGGAGTTAGGGAGCATGCCTGTAGCTGTCTTATCACATGACTCAGCTCTCCCTGCAGATTAGCTCCATTGGAGTTCTTCAGAGCAATCAGCATGCTCTCTACATCCACCACCCCGTCCCCCTCTGCATCAAATTGTCCAAAGGCCTGAAACGAAGATTAAGACAGTACACATCATGTCACTCTATGTAGTTACGAACTCACATTCATCTACCCTACTGCAACACATATATGGATATCGGCTAACTCTGAAACCAGTAATGAGCTGAAAATTTGTGTGCCTCATTTAAAGGGCCTAAATATTAGGCGATACACATTTTACGTCCATTTGACAAATCAACTTTTAGGAAAACAGGTGTGCAACACTCTGAACGTTCTCCTGGGTTGAATGAGCAAATGTGTGTAGCATCTATAGCATAGCAATGCCATTCCATCTGTATGCACACAAAAGTCAAGTTCAGACTAAAATGCACAATCATCTGTTAACCCAGGGTTTCAGAATCCAGTTCCCTGGCACCCCTAAACCTGCATGTTTTAGATGACTCTGTTCCAACACACCTGATTCAAATGATCAGCTCGCCATCAAGCTCTGTAGAAGCCTGGTAACAACCCATTCAGTTGAATCAGGTGTGTTGGAACAGAGAAACATTGAAAACACGCGGTATGGGGGGGCCCCCCACCAGGACCGGGATCGGGAAACGGTGGCTGTTAACCCATTCATTTTTGCTTTGGTTACACAATAAATGTCAGCCTACAGAAGACAAAGAAACTTTTTCTGCTACAACAGACAAAAGCTAAGCCTCTGGTGCTGTCTGGTGCTTGCCGAAAGCAAAGGCAACGCCGGGAGTTAATTTTTAGACTCACTGCACACTCTTAAGTTATCGCACAGGTTGTTGTGAATCCTGTCTGCCCCTCCCATGACCTCACAGGGCAGCCATTCAGTATCGATCAATCATTCACCATAAAACGACAATGAGCAGCAATGAACCTCTCTCTAATACTTCTGACAGGCACGCCACGAACAGGCATGGCGTTTCTTGTGAGGTACACATTTGGTTCTCAGTAGCTTTTATACCTCTTCACACTCATCTCTGGGGGCATCTCTGCTCTCCAACATTTCACAAAATTGTTCAACATTGACAGACTCCTCTCCTCGGTTGATCCGGTCCTCCAGCCATCGGACCAGAACACCCTCATTCCCTGCCAGGACAGACTCCTGAATGACGACTCCTGTGTCACTAATACGAGCCGCCGCTTCTCTCAGTTTCACTTGCTCTAGGAGGACGCCAGGGTTAGGCGGTCCGCCGGTGGCAACGGGGAGGTTATTGGACCCTCTTCCGGTTCTACCAGAACCAGAGCCTCCACCGCCTCCGACACCGACGCCTGTGCCCGCAGAGGCCGGACTGTCTTCCGCGAAGCCGGGGCTCTCCGTTTCTATGTCTTCCTCGTCGCCGCTGCCTCCACCGCAGCCGCTCTCCGCGTTCCCCATGTTTGTTTCACCAACTTCAGGCTCCCCCGAAAATCTCTGCCGCCCACAGAGAGTCAGTTTTGAAACAGTAGTGCCGGTATGTACATAGAACTCTCTAACCTACAGCTAGAGCTCTGCTGCTCACACTCACAGGACTGTAAAATATGCTCACACTACTACCGCATTGACGTACGGTACGTCAATTTGGCGGAGACGTCACTTGAGGGTTTTTTTTTTTTTCAGTTCGCGCATGCTCCGTGCCGCTTCCGTTGGCGGAAGGAAGCTCTCGCGTTGCCAATGTTTTTTTTTTTTCCCAGTTCCGATTGTAATATAATGGAAAGGCAGTGCGTTTTTACAAACAAGTTGGCATGAACGCCATGCTCGGCTGTCTAGTAGTCGCGCTGTTATCCGTGTCCGTGGCAGTGCTCTTCATCCCTCACGAATGGTCAGCTCATTTTGGAAATAAGTCAGCCCAGGCGCCACCTGCGCGGCTCCTTAGCAGGCGCGAGTTGTCGCTGTACGACGGGGAGGACGGCAGCAGAGGCCTGTACCTGGCCATCCTGGGGCAGGTCTTCGATGTACACAAAGGGCTCAAGCACTATGGACCTGGCGGTGCTTATCACTGTATGGCTGGTAATTCTCCGTTTCTCCTCCAGTAATCAATTTTAATAAGAGGATCCTAAGCAAATAATAATAGCACATGAGCTGAATTTATTTGAATGTATACGTATTGCATGTTTGCTTAATATGGAATCTCATCAGACTACATACTAACATCCATCCACAACCTATATCAATAACATGAAAATAAACTTATCTACTACAACTATTTATTTGCTTTATGTACTGTGTGTTGTATTCCTGTTCAGGAAGAGATGCCTCACTGGCCTTTATCACTGGGGATTTTACAGAAAGTGGCCTGACAGATGATTTGTCCAGTCTGTCCTCACTGCAGGTGTTGGGCCTGTTTGACTGGTTGGACTTCTATCAGAGAACTTATCAAACTGTAGGTATGAGACGCTCCTCAACTCATGTAGTCCACGTTATTTGGCAAATAACTGTATCTGCATGACTTCATATGAAAAATTACTCGTTACATCCCAAGCACCTTCCGTGACGTTTAGTTCACCGTAATAGACATGTGGAGCTTACTTTTTCAAATGTTTTTCTAACTCGTGGTTTTATTCATTGGGTGTAACTGATTTGATCTCTGAGACACTTAATGTGTCTGAGTGAATTTTCAGCTTCTCTATATTTGTCACAAGCTGTCTGCCAACGTCAAGTTTGTGCAGTGTTTAAAATTGCAGTGAAAAAGATCAAACTTTCCCTGTTTGTTTGTAGGTCTGGTAACAGGCCAGTTTTACACAGAGACAGGGCAGCCCACCAAGGTCCTATTACAGGTGGAAGCGTCACGAGAAAAAGGCCAGCAAATTAAAGCACAGTCTGAAGCCGAGATGCTACGCTTCCCATCCTGCAACTCAGAGTGGAGCTCTGCTAGCGGAGGAAGAGTCTGGTGCTCCACTAGAAGGTACAGATATAGTTCTGGTGTCATCAAATAAGAAAAGGCCTACATAGCACGGATGGGCATTATGTACACTTGTATTACACCTGTGGGTGTTATTGGTAGACATCAGGATTTCTTTCTCTTCCTTTTCAGTGGCGGAGTAGACAGAACCTGGATAGGTGTCCCACGGAAGCTCTTCTCTCCAGGCTCCAGAAGCACTCGGTGTGTGTGCATTGAAGACCCGTCCGCAGTCGAGGAAGACCCTAACTTTCAAAAATATGAGGGCTGTCCGACCCATGCTGGCTCATGTTTTGTTCAAGAATACTAATTTCTGGGCCATCCCAGAAAATGCACAAGTTCATGTCCTGCATTTTAGCAGCTCTAAACTCAGGAAAACAAAACATGGGACTTTTGCCAGTAAATCAAAGCAACGAAGCTATTCACAATAAAGAGGAATGAAGAAAACTCAGTGCATTGGTTTTCAATGACATTTATGTCAAGATGTCCTCCCTTTTTCTAAAAGGATACACCAGGAAGAGACAGGCTATATATCTGAGTATACAGATACAATGTGCATAAAAGGTTAAACAATGTGCATAAAAGATTAACAGAGGAAAGATTAAGGTTTGTCACAATGACAAGCACAAACTGCATTTAAGTACAAAACAGTTGTAGTGGTCAAAAATATCACACATTTATCTGTACAATTTAACAATACTTAAAGAGGCCCCACTAACTGGCCATCCCCCGACTCCACATTCCTCCAAAACCATCAGAAATGTCATACGATTTTGATAAAGTGCACCTGTTAGGCTTAGAAATCAAGAAGCATTGATGTAACGGGCCAAAACAGACTTGAGGCAGAATTGTTGGGACTTTGATCACAACCTCATATTAGGACCTCATGTCCAAGTCAAAAATGGAATGTACTAATTTAGTGACTGATTTTAAGCATAATTTTTACTATGACAAGGACAAAGGCTACAAATTAAATGTCATGCAATAGGCATTATAAAGACATTTCTGTAAATGTGGCAGGGGATTATTTTATAGGCTTTTGAGTACACATTTTCCCCACCTTGCGAAGTTAAAAAGTGAGCATTTCCATTTAATGTGGTTACTCCTCACATTAATAGTCTGCAGCAATCATGGCAAAAAACATTTCATTAATTTTATTTTCCTAATCATCTCTGGCCAGTTGTGCCATTTTTGTCTCACTGATGAAGTCAGTGTCCATGCAACTTTCATAATCATAATTCATAATTAACTAAATGCAGTAGATCTGATTTGGAAATTATGGTCAGTTATCCTTTCCATACAGAATTACGGTGGCACATTACAGAATTATGCTCAATGATCAGTCCTTATAAACCTAGAGATCTCAATCCAGGCTTACCTTACAACGCTCTTAGCTGGTTTGTACAAATCAAACATTTTCCAGTTCGTAGCATTTCATTTTTGTTTTGGTCAGTTCAAAGAGCATAACAGTAGGGCTGCAACAATTAATCGATTAGTCGATGACTAAATAACTACTGAATTAATCGCCAACTATTTTGATAATCGACTATTTGTTTTTTTAAGAGGAAAAAGTCCAAATTCTCTGATTCCAGCGTTTTACATATGAATATTTCCGGGTTTCTCTAGTCTATGACAGAGACCAGAGGAACCTTGGCCTTTGGGGAACCATGATCAAGGTATTTCACCATTTCACAGACCAAAAAACATGTTTATTTTTATTTACTTTCTGTATCAGTAGCAGCTCTCTGCCGGCGCTAGTTATGATATCACTAGAGTTCTTTTTTTATTTTATTTATTGAAATTTTTATTTGTTGGTGCATCTGCATTAACTTTAGGCACTTAAATTGCAATTGAGGTTTACTGTTGCTCTTCAACAAAGCACAAGTATTCCTCACCCAATTGCTTGATTAAATCAATGGACTAATTGATAGAATACTCTATTATTAAAATAATCGATAGCCGGAGTCCTACAGAAAAGACCTGAATATGAGATAAATCGGCAAGAGACAGATCCCATCCGGCTTGTGACGGAAATAATCGTGATTAGTCGACTAATTGAAAAAAATAACTGATAGATTAGTCGACTACTAAAATCGTCCTTAGTTGCAGCCCTACATAACAGTCACGAATGGTAACATAACCAGGAACAGGAAAACCCCCTCACAAAAAGGTGATTTTAAAATTCACGTTTTATCATTGGATTGAAATGACTATGTACAGCAACTACCTGCTTATGATAAGACCTAATCATTGAAATTATTGAGCTTGTAAAATTAAACTCAGTCCAACAGCCAGAGCTGCTCTTTATATACTGTAAGATACCTTGATCAAGACAGAAACATCATGACATTTTCAATTTGATACGTCCCTCTATAACATTAATAGCTTTTCACAAACTGGTACAGTATAAAGGTGATGGTCCACAACTGTCCGGAATCTCTTGTTAATATGTCCTGCTACTGCTGTCTCTTCTGGTGTGCCTGAATAACTGTGCGAAGTTGGGCCTGGTATGGCCAGTGTCAGAGGGTGGACGCTCTCCAGGCCATCGCATTATGACACCCCACCAAGAGTTAGTACATCGAAGCAGATGTCACACACTCTCACCGGCTTGTTCAAGTCAAACTTGATGATGGGTATCTCCTTTATCGAGCACTTGTGGCACAAAAGGCGCCCACAGTGGCGGCTGGGGTGAGCAGTCATGAAGAAGACCAAATAAATTAGGTAAATTGAAACAAAATGGTAAAGCAGATTAAATACAGGATATATTGTGCAAATAAAATATGTAAATAAGTACAGCACAGTGTGTATGTATAATTACTACTAACCAGTGATGCTTTCGTGTTGTAACTCCAAATTTGGCAGCACATTCATAGCAGTTGGACCCATCACACCAAGGGGGCTCTTTGGACAGCATATCTAAAGAAACAAAAATGATCTATTTATTGACCCATAGATCAAAAATTAGCTGTGCATGTTTTTTGGGTCAACCATTTACAAGGGATTTTACACAATCTAGTGTTTACATGAACCTGTATATTTAACAGAACAGCTGTGTAACGCAAACGTGATGAATACATAGAGTCGCATTGGCTCCCAATTAATTTTAGAATTCGTTTTAAAATCCTTGATTGTTTTTAGAGCATTACTTGGTCAAGCCCCTGTTTATATTAAAGAGCTGCTGAAGCCTTATGTCTTGAGTAGGACTCTCAAGTCTTCAGATCCAACTGTGCTTGTTGTTCCTCCGAGCAGACTGAAAACTAGGGTGACTGTGGCTTTGAGGTTGTTGCTCCCAAACTTTGGACCTGTCTTCGATTGGAGCTGAGGACTGGACTTGATGGTCATCTTTAAAAAGCAGTTGAAGAGACATCTTTTTAGACTTGCTTTTGTCTAATTTATGTCCCTCTCTTTTGTTAATGCAATTATGTTTTTTTGTTTTTGTGCCTTTTCTGATTTTAGTTGTTGTGAGACATTTTGGGATGCTCCATTCTTGAAGGGTGCTATATCAATAAACTTTTACTTACTTATGTAAATAGTCACAAGTGAGGTTTTGCCCAAGTGCACTAAATGTGGGACATTTACAAAGCAAGGCATCGATTTCAAAAAGAGCAAACAGTGTTAAACATCTTTCAGTTATCAAGTGCCAGGGTGTCCAACGCAAGGCCAGCGTCTTGTGAAGCACCTTCAGTTCAGGTAGTGACAAATGGGAGACACCATTCTTTCAACATTTTTCCAAACCCAGGTACTAGTAATTTACATGGTTTAAGTTCCTAAACATGTCTGATAAGTCTGACAGAAACTGATATCGTGATTGAGTGCGTTTCCTTTTGTAGGGTTTTTCTGACAGGCAGAGTAACACAACTACAAAATCCCTACAAACACCTTGTTACAATGCGTAAATGCTGCTCCCCAGTTTGAAACAGTCACTGCTCATTGTCACTTAAGAGTCAATCATGGTTTTACTTTTAGTTCACTAAGTGCAGTTTTCCGTTTGACAATCCTTGCTGGAGTGGATTTACTCCTGATTATAAATTGTGATTTATTTTAATGTTTTCTCATTCATTTCCGCTCAAAAATGCCTTAGTACAAGAGTATAATAATCCCTTTTATATTTGCTTGTTTTGACTAATACAATGAACCCTGCATGATATGTTTACGTATTAATAAGAAGATAA
>CAAKHG010007425.1:5042-15525 GCA_901007715.1 Dactylopterus volitans
GCACTCTGGTTTAGCATGCAGGTGGCGGCATATAAATTCGCAGAAAGATACAAAGGGAGATCAGTGAGTGATGGATGGAGGATTGGTAGTGCACATCCAGTTGCAGATTATTTATTGATTAAATATCAGAGACCAAGAGTGAGGCAATAGGTGTCTTAAAACTGACCTCCATATAGACAGTGGATAAATTACTCCCAAAGTCATCCAGGCAGAAATTTCCTTGACTCCTCCAAGCATGGAAACTGTTTTCCTAAAACAGCAGCAAGCATCGCTGATTGGTCATTCAAATGTTGGTCATCATATCCGCAGCCCCCCACAATGGAATGAGTGTAGCCATGATTGGAGTTGATTAGTAGACTCGAATCACAGTTGAACAAACAGTGAGAAGCTGTTTTGTTCTGCACAGCAGACTGTAATTGAGTTTGCCAAAGTCCAAACAGTTAAATATTTAACAAATGACACCTGAGTATTAAAATAATTTGAGGGCAGGCTGCATGGCTAACTATGTGAGGGATGAAAATTACTGTGTGGTACTGGTCAAGTGATGCAGCCCCATCAATTACTGATGTTAATAAATTGATTTGTCTGTTTGAAGTCTGCAGTCCATCCTTTCATCTCTACAGAGCATACAGCAGATAATAACCTGTCTATAGAGGACGCCTTTCTTCTCTGCATTCACAATGATGGACCTCTTTCTGTCATATGATGCACATATAAATCAGGATGCGATGCATGAAACCCTTGACGAGATTCATAACTAAAACTGAGCTTATGCACCAAAGCAGAAATGTGTTTTCTTTTACACAGATTTATAAAATACTCTTGGTCATCTCAATCACCATTATATAGTACCTATGTGCACAGAGAGGGTGTCTTATTTATGAAGCATTCCGTAGGATCCATACTAAAAGTGTATTTGCACCCAAAAGCTAAAGAAAAAAAAAATCAGACTTATAAAACCGAGCATACGCACATTACATTACCTTTAGATATTACCTTTAGAGGACACCTCCGTAATTGAAATGTGCACACATGAATCAGCCTCATATTCCATCCTCTGCACAGCCACATCCAAGCATTCATAGTTAATGCAAATTATCTCCTCGATGAACCTGCCGACCAATGGTTTTTTATGTTGACGGGGTGTGATCCTTAAAGGTAATATTGTAATATTAAAATAGGAGCACTGATTTCTTTGGCCATGAACAGTTGTAGACATTCCCTCAAGTAATTATTTGCAGGCATGATAAAAAACATCAGACCCAGGTCCTCGCACAGCTCATGGAGATCAGTCCCTTGCAACCCCAAGCGGTGAATGAGTGAATGAGCCAACTTTCATCTTAAGCCAGGAAATTAGAACAGTCTCTAAATACTTATTCTCATCATATATCAGCATGGTCCTCCAGCATCGCCGGAGCAGTCATCCTTAATCATGGCCATTACACACAGCTGCAGCTATTTATAGCAACCACAATTTTAAAAAAGAAAGAGGTCTGCTAAAATTGTTGCGTGTGTGTCTGTTTGTGAAACTGGCGTTTTTGTTTTATATTGATTTCTGTCTTGCTCTCTTATCTTATATTTTCCAGTTGGCCATGTATTCAGAATATATATGTATATATCTATATGTGTGCTCTGAAAAAGGTGTGAAGGTCAGATGTAAATTCTCACAAAACATTCCCTAATAGTAGTTCATGCAAAACATTCTCAAATAGTTTTGCCAGGTCTGTGGCACACTGTTGGTAATATCTGTTTCTGCTCTGTCACTTCATCGCTTTCCAAATCAAAAGGAATTACTGAACAACAATAACAACGTTTTAGTGTTATAGTTGGTTCCGGGACAAAAACATATTTAGGATTAGGGAAACATTGTGCCGTGACTGCCATGGTTACAGTTATAACAGCTCATTACTGGAAATGTGAATCTCTTGCTTGGAAGTAGGAAATGAACAATACTCACATTACAAATTGTGATCTTTTGGTTAAAAAATTGCAACTTAATAACGATCCATACTTTGCAAATGTGGAATCCGTGATTGTAAGGGTGTATGCATGGTTTTTGTGTGTACACATCATTCATACATCCAGGCCCCTGGTCTTATGTTGATTATAGTACACAGAAAAGTACATGGAATAAAGTATGCAGAACATATTCTGCTATTACAAAATTCCTGTCCTCAGCATTAATGAAAGATGAAAATTTGCATCACCCCCTGATGTGAACACAGAGTTTCAACACCATCTGCTATTTGTTCTATTCCCTGTTTCCATGCCTATGCTCCTTTGAAGAGGTCCTTTTAAAGGCATTCAAATATAATGCTAAATTGCTGTCATATGCTGGCATGCAGACACAAACAGAATACAAATGTACAGCGTGAAGGAAGAGGAACAACAGGAAGGAAAGCGCTACTTGAGTCCTTATTAGATGAATTTCCAGGGTTGAGGGAGCAACAGGTTGAGAGGATAACCTACATTTGAAACAGTGAGTGTATTATGAAACAACAATCCAAGTGAGAGGTCTTTGAATCAGTTTAACTGCAGGGATTATTATGAGACCCGGTGAAACTGTTGGAATAAATGGTGTTAACAATTCTAATTAAGTTCTAATTAGTGATACATAAAAGACGAATCAACAGTTTGCTGCTGCAGTGTGTTTTTATTATTCTACTTTAATCGAGATGTGTCTACTTTTGAGTTTTTCTAAAGCTTTCTTTCATATTGCTTGGGTTGTTCATGCTCTAACTGCCCGCCAATTTCGATTGCACCTGAGTCAACAACACACCGCATTTCCACGTCACTACACATGCACAAACCCTGTCACATGTTCCCGCCAACACAACACAGACCTGTGGGCTGAAGTGGTAGAGTATGTAGATGTGTGTGTGGGGGGCTCGCACCCTCTATCTTGCACCCCATTGTTTTTCCCTTCTTGGGCGGGGTGAGTGTCTGTCCTGTCCCATGATGCCAATGGTGGTGCGTGGTGGTCTTGTCCCGCCCTGGCAGAGGTTGCCATTGGAGGGGCACTGGCCTCCCTAGCGTTTGGCGGGTCCATTTCTGGGGATAAGCGCAGGTTTTGGATGTGAGGGATCATGGGCTCCACCTTAACTCTTGCCGGTTGGTGGTCGGGTCCTGGATTGGCCAGGGGGCCACCAGACACCTGACTGTGGGGTACCTGGCTGTGGGGGCTCCCACCATGGCCTCCTGCACTGTGCTTTGTGCCGCCCCTCTTGTGGGGGGCTCTGGCCTCCCCGGGTTGGTAGGTTCCTTGCCTGGGGTCTGGATAAGGTCATGGGGTATTGGGTCTTGGGGCCACGGTATTCGCTTGCAGACCCTGTCCTGCCCTCTCCTGTCCTGCTGTGGGCCGGTCTCCAGTTGGTGGGTGGGGGGCCTTCGTGGCCCACTGCCGCTTCTCCTTGGGGTTGGGCACATGGCGGTCCCCGAGGTGTGTTGCAGTGGGCCTTGCCTGGCCAATGGGGGGCTCTGGCCGCTTCAGTCCCTGCCTGGCTGACACTTGGGGTTCTTGTAGCATGGTGGCTATGCTCCACTCTAACTCCAAATCTTTCCCAGTGGCAAACATCCACAGCTGACGCATGCACACATGCACTCACATGCAGGCACACGCACTCACACACCCATACACAACAAGATTGTAATGTAACATTTAGAATGATATACATATATCTCTTTTTTTTAATTTTGTTCAATTTTTTGTATTGTTTTCGTGTTGTTGCCCATGTTTTGGTTACTGCAGCTGTTGTTTTGTCCCACCCCTTAAACACACCACCAGGTCCTGCCCAGAGTCATCATCTAACCTAATAATAAAGGGAATACAGATTATACAACAGCAGAAGTATTGCAGACGTGTCCTTTGCGAGACTTGTCCTCTATCTGGTATCGTTCCAGGCACCCAGACCTCTCATTATGAATGCCTAAGTTTCCGGAGCGTAAATAAGTAAATAAATTGTTCTCATTCTTCTCCTTATTGTTATTATTATTAACAATAATAACAATTGTTATAAATAATAATAATTATTGTAATCAATCATAAATGTTACTTTTTATCATTATCATTATTATTATTATTATATTATATGAATGATTGGATGAATAAATAAATATTAAATAATAAATAAATATTATTTATGCAACTAAAATCATATTATTATACTATAATAATAATAATAATAACAACAATCATTATTGTTATTATAATGCAATGTATTTGTTAATTATAATGATTATTATATTGTAATAATCATGATTACAATAATATGCATTATTATTATTATTATTATTATTATTATTATTATTATTTAAAGTTGAAACGATAAGCCCTGACATCAGTGTTGAGCTGCAAATTTCTACATTTTCAAAGTCTATTATTATAATAATAACAACTGTTATTGTTATCATATACACACACCTTACAAATTAAAATCACCTTGCAACACAGATACAAATTCAAATCAATTACAAAGTCAAAAAACTTTCTCTATATAGAAACAGGAGCGCCAGTGTTTCCGCAGTTTGGATGAAAACCTGACTGTGCTTAACTCAGGATTAGGAAACCCTGGATTATACTGTTCTCAGAATCTCACACACAGCATATGTAATGATAAATGAGCTTTCTAATTACAGCAGAGCAGGAAGGCTCACCAATACTTATAAACATTTGGCAAACACAACACCACCTTGGGAATTTAGGAAGTAGTCTCATGCCATCAGTAAGAGCCACATTAAATTTGTGCATATTGCGTGTCCTACAGAATCGCCAAGCGGGATAGGGGATGTCTTAAATAATCTTCACACCAGCAGAACACGTGCTAAATTTCAAGCAAGCATGTTAGCTGGAACATACATTTTAGAACAGTGCATACTAATGTCCTTATCATCTGATAAATCATCTGTAGTACGATGGCCAATATATTTAATCTCATTGCACGTTTAAAGGATGGACCCAGATCCAGGAATAAATCAGGAAATGCTATCTTCTTCTCTTCCAACAATCATAATACTGCTCTTATTTGCATTGCATTTGACGTCAAAGTCTGTACCGTATTGCGAACAAACCCTCAAAAGTTGTTGTACACCTACCCTACATGGACAGATGATCATCGTCTGCATACTGTACATTGGGTGATTGACTAAAATATTGCCAGCCATTGAGCCAGTATTGCACATGTTTGACTGTTGCCATAAATCATCCATATACACACTGAAAAGAACAGGAAACGCAATGCTATCTTGTCGCACTCGGTGACTGACATTAAAATCTGACTGATATAGAATTACCTCATTTCACCTGCACAGACTGATAAGCATGCCGACACGCTCGAATTATCAATACGGTCTGAGCGCCTCTTTATGAAATAATTAAACATGATTGATGTGCTCAAAAGGCCATAGATGCATCTATAAAAAACCTAAAAATTGTGGAATTCTGATTATTTTCTTTGATACACACATCTGTACCATGGTCATGCTTAAGGCCAAAGTGGCTGTCAGTAGTGGTGAAGTACTGATCCAGCCTGTTGAGGATTCTCTCTAACATTTTAGACGGAATGCTGACTAAGGCTATAGGCCTGTAATTGTCCATGCTGTTTATCTTGCCAGCCTCATCTTTAATGACAGACACTTATTTAAGTGCTAGGATAGGGTCAGGCAGAGTCCTGTGGACGAAGAAAGCCAGTCATACGAATGACAAGCAGGGGAATAAGTTTGGGGTTTTTTTCCAGCATATTTTATGTGTTCAGCCGTTGTTTTGTCAGCACCACCTGCTTTATTGTCATTGAAACGCAACACAACAGATTGGACCTCTTCTGGACTGATAAATTGCATTTTCATTAGTATCAATAGAACCCACTTGAACACTACTTGCTTGCAGAGCACTTTGATGGAAATCGCTCCATCACGATTGTATTATTACAATTATTAGTCGTCCTTGTACAACTGAATAATTCATTACAATGTTGCTGCCACTTTTGGCAGAATTCACCTGAGGCACTGGCTCCTTCAGTGCTTCATGGTAAGAGCATTTTGCAGATGTTCATGGTTCTGCTATCCCACCAGAACTCATTATCGGTTTTATTTAAAAACCAGTGATGACCCTGAAGCCCACCACAATGAAGAGCCCTCCACAATGAACAGCCAACACAACTGTGTTCCTTGAAAACTCAACCTAACACCTTAATTGGCAAGGCTAGGTCAGCAACAATCATCTTGGCAGATGTCTGAGGTTGCTGACATCTCTAACCATTTTCCTCTCCAAAGCTCTTGAAATCTTGGCATTTCAACCACACCCAGGTTTGTTTCTTACAGAATTGGTCTCTTTGTACTCACCAATAATGCATGGTACAGCTGTTCTAGACACTGTAAAACATATGGAAATGGCAGTACAGCGCCCTCCCTTATGATGAGCCTCCACTATCTTCTTTCTGAGCTCAAGACTGATTACCTTTGTCTTTGGCATGTTGAGTAAAAGTCCCTCTCAACAATGTGTTCAAGTGCCCTGTTACTTGGAGTCCCTCATGTAAAGTTCAGTGCTGATCGAATGCTCAGGTGTTGTGAGGAAGTCAGTTGACTGCACAAGTGTTTTTTGAAAACAAAAAGTCACACGGGGGCTAATATTTTTGATCACCCCATTTTCACAAAAAGCAAGCCTGAACATGTATTTTACATGCCAAAATGTACCAAAAAGCTACTAAATAGGACTAGGGAATATTTAATTATATCAAGCTTTATCAGAATTGTCAGAAAATGTTTCATCATTCCTGGGGGGGATAGTAATTGTGAGCTCAACTATAATTCTGAACATCTTCCAACGTTCATTTTGACCATGCTAATTTTCCTGAGTTTATGCTATTAACAACAGTAGATAACATAGGTATCTTCTCTACAATTGCAGAGAAAAAGGTGTATGATCAGCAAAAGCAAAATCATAGAGAATCTGCATGGTATCTAGTGAGGCATCACTTGTAGTGTACAGTGACGCAGCCATGAAGTCGAGTGCCACGCTTCACTGATGTATGTATAACTATTAGCAGGCAAAAGCTCCTTGTCAGAATTAAACCACCATCAGAGTAAAAATGCATTTGATTTCTGGCAAATAGAGAGCTCTCATCAGAAATATCAGCATTCATATCACCTATAACATAAATTCAGATAGAGGCATTTTCTTGATGAGGGAGCCATATTTAGCCTCATTTTCAAGACACTCATATGGCATGTATACATGTTCAGGTTAATTAATTTTGCATCACTAAAACTTACAGATCCTGGTTTGCCTGAACACACATAACATCGCAGTTCACAAGGAGCTTGTCAGCAATAAGACACCGAGATTCATCTGCAGTCCTGTAACCAACGCGAGAGTTATATGACACAACCAGAAATGTCACTGGGATGCTGTTAACAGGAGCCGCGGCGGGCAGCAGACTTGCGGCTGGCAGGAGAGACAGCGGCTACATTTACGTGGCGCTGAAAAACAGTGACTCCCTCAGATCTGTGACTTCCACCGCCCGGTGTGTGACGGGGTCGACCAGCCTCATAGCAACATCAAACATAAACTCCAGCAGGCCGCAGGTGCGGGTCATTTATGTGATCCACTTCATTGCATTCAGCCATGACATGAAAAAGAAACTGAACCTCATTTGTGTCAAGTCAATCTGATTATTTTATTCAACACAAGAAGAAAACATGCACTGTGTATTCATACACTCACACACATACATATAAATATATTCATCACAGTGTACGTACTGTATAGTGCCATGTAATCACTAAGAAAGCAAAGCTGTTTTTTTGTTGTTTTTTTACAATGTGGTTTAAAACAGTTTTCACACTCTCGTGTCTGAATTCAACTTTTGATTCTCATACTCAGGCACAACGGGGTTCCTCTTGAGTTGAGTGAAAAATGTATATAGAATACGTGCTCGTTGTGTTATCACGCTGCAACAGGTGTATCAATAAACAAGTGCATTTTAGTAATATACGGCTGTGGAATTAAGTTAACAAGGTGATTTGTACACAACACGGTTTCTGGGAACAATAAAGCTTGATAGTGGGCCTGGCCAACCATGACATTTGTAATTGCAACTAGCTGTCATTGTCACAATGATTTATGATATAATTAATGAACAATTAGGTAACATATTAGGATGGTCTTCTTTGTTTGGCTGAGATTTTGTTTGAAAGTTTTTCTGGCTGATTACTCTCAGGCAAGAGTTGAACCTCAAGCACTAAAATTAAGGTGTGCACGATCCAGACACTAAAAAGCTAAATTTAAAAAGTTTATGAACAGCATATGAGGAGACCCATATTCAGGCTGGGGGATGAGTTGAGTAGTTCTAAAGGTAAGATGATGGAATAACCAAGAAGATGACCAGCAGAGCAAGCGAGGTCAAGTGTTCCCTGGACCAGAGAGGAAGAATAGCTACTTGGGAGAATTAGCACAGAACACATGATGGATGTAGACTGTAGTAACTGAAAAGTGGGTGTACGCTGAGCAATGTTCTTTGCAAATGCACATTTGCGAACAGAAAAGGAAGCATTCAACATTAACCCTCCTCTCATTTCTAATTATATTATAGAATGTGCCAGTGAAAACGCCATTTCAAGGTTATGAAAACACTAATTAACCTACGGGCTTGGAATTTATCAATAAAGTCTCTTTCACTGCAAAATAACACCGCTTCGTTTCTTTGAACCTGTGCTGTGGAGGGATGGTGCTGCAGAGTTCCTCAACGGGGCTTTCTCAGACTTGACAGACACAGCAGGAGGTAATCAATAAGCACTCCCACCACCATCCGAGGAGATGAACTGGAAACATACCTCAGAACCACCAGACTTAATTTCTCTCATGAGGTTCAGTGTTCACTGAGGGGAACTCATTAGACTACTACACCTTTGTTAATTACTCCCACCACGACTACTATGTAACACCAGCATTAAAAAAAACAAAAAAAAAACATGTTGTGTCCTTTACTAATGGTTGGATCGGCTGAGATTTACTAACTGCTCTGTCGCCCAAGCGCCAAATAAAAGTGACTCCAAACAGAGGCTGCTGTCTCAGATTGTAAAGTTTTCTACAGCAGATTTTGCTGTGCTTCCATCTCGGTTTTGCGTGTTGAATATTGTGTTGTTTCGAATTAGGATGGAGAAACCTAATTAGTCCTAATCTGCGCCTAACCAGCCACTGATGTGGGTGCCATAAATGGAAGCTCCGTTTTGCATCTGTTAAACATGCATTTTCTTTATTCCTCTCAATTGTTGCTGGCCGTGATAATGAGGAAGGTCTGAACACTGACGGTCCCGTTGTGTGACCATAACTGAACAACACTGAGCAAATGCAGCACATCACCGAGAGGGAAGGCTGTGACACGCAAGTCCATGGTATTGCAGCAGAACCCGGGGTTCATGCGATACCAGCGTTCACTGCCGTTCTTCTCACTGATTCTTACTCCCACTCAGCAGTATCCATCTGAGAAATCCCTCTGCCACAATGTTGGTTGAATGTCAGTGCGGTGCAGAGATTAATCGGTGGTCACCTGCTGTGGGGTTGTCAGGTGAATCCATGAAAGCCTCATGAAGGAGCCTATCAGCATAACAGGAACACATTGTCAGACCTGTGTCATATTTCGAGAACAGAACCTGTCCTTGTTTTCTCTTTTGAAAGGAAGCTATCCATCTCTTTTGATCCTGTATCTAAAGATTAGAGTCAGTGTCAGGGCAAACTATGAATCACAATGGCAACCAGGCAGCAGGGGGTGGAAACTATCACTAGAGAATAAAACACAACAGGAGACAACAACTACCCACAGGCTATCAGCTCATTACAGGGCAAATAACAGAGTCCTTCCAAATGCATTTGAGTTCTTCTCATCTTGGGGGATCACTTGGCTGGACACACCTGGAAAGCATCTCACAGCCACCATCATTCCCCTGTTTTTACACTGGGAAAAAAAAAAAAAAAATCACACACCCTTGAAAATGTTTAAACGTTTGAAAATCGTTTCATCTATTTTGAGTGAATTTTATTATGACTGCAGCAGGATATAAATGGTACATGAACGGAAACTGCCTTTCTAAGAACGAGTCACCGCTTTAAAATACATCCCACTGAGTCGATATTTGCTCCAGGAAATTCCTGAGGATGTGCCAGAGGGACTTCATCCATGCTTATTAAATATGCATAACAAGGTTCTAAAAAATGGTTGGCAGAGTTCCAGTAGATATCTTATATGTGTATGTGTCATTTTACATGCCACAATTTTGCTGCCCATTACTTAACAGTGAATTCAAGGTGTCTTCCACAGAAACCTGTCAGGCTTCCTGAGGATATGAGAGGATGTGCCATCTACAAGAAATATATATTTTACAGAGATGGCCCCAACACACAGGGTAGAGCTTTCACTTTGTATCAAATAAATTATTCCAGCTTTATTATGAAAGGATTTGCTTGGTGTTTACTAATCTTGTATTACATATT
>CAAKHG010007429.1:8841-33338 GCA_901007715.1 Dactylopterus volitans
GGCAGCCAACTCAAGAGCAAGTTTGCAGGAAACGCCCAAAGCAATGTGGCCTTCAGCAGTCCACTGGTAAGATCACTGTTCAGTCAAGAAGACAGATATTTAATTCTGAGGTCCTGGAGGGAGGCATTTGGTGGGGTTTATGTGTTTGCTTGGTTTGATACTTCGAGGCAGCCAATACAAGGGCAGGATCACAAGGCCGTCAGCATTTCCCTTGACTGCTCATGCAGAAAATGAAAACAGGTAGGTCACCTGGACGGCATATCAGAATTAATCCTCTTAATAAGTGTCCTTGCAGTCATAATTATGACAGATGACAACAAATAAATGGCCCAAAAATAGATGATGGGACATCATCTATCTATGTCTAACTACTCTGCATTGCACTGTGTAAAAGTAAATGACATTACAGCTTCCCTTGTGAATTTATAAGTGTACAGTACACTGCTAACAAGATTGCCTTCACAAGAACGGAAAGGTAAACTCTATCTGTCCATCCATCTAGCTTATCCCAGCATGCATTGGGAGATGGGCAGGATATATCTAGGACAGATCATCACACTATCGCAGTGCGTTGAAGACAACGCCAACGTGTACTATAATTATCAAATCCATATCAGTATTGAACCACTGGTTCCATGGGTATCGAAAATCGAGCTCCCTTTTATCCCGCAGTTTCAGCCTGTGCATCAGTCAGTGTCAACTCCTATTCTTTCTCTCATAATTTTTTACTGAAGTAGTGCACACACTCGCACAAAACCTCTCTATAGAACTGAATATTGAGAATTATAGGCTATTATAGGACTTACAGAATTCACTGGACATATTAGACATCTGAGTACCTACCGCAATGTGCCATTTCTTCACCCAGATCTCACCCATCCTTGTGTCAAAAGGCCTCTTGGTCCTAGTCCCCACTGCAGATGGCTGAGCTGCTTGGTGCCAGTGATGAGCGCATCCATTTTGGCTCAAAGTTGCCCCTATGTCTGTGACAGGACATATGGTCCTGCTGGGCACCGTTGGGCAGAGACCACTGATGTCACGCAAACTGTAAACGTGCACTATAGATTAGTCATGATATACAGTACAGTAGCTGTGTGTCTAATTTTGCCTACGGGGCAAAGAGCAGAAGAATCAGGCTGAGACAGAAAAAGTCTTGTGGTTATTCCAATAAGGCACTTAGCTCACGCTGTGTGTCTAACAGAGTAGAACATTTGTATGAATGAAGG
Organism: Dactylopterus volitans; assembly: GCA_901007715.1. Lineage (NCBI taxonomy): Eukaryota > Metazoa > Chordata > Actinopteri > Syngnathiformes > Dactylopteridae > Dactylopterus > Dactylopterus volitans. Next base: position 10,068 of record CAAKHG010007429.1, read on the forward strand.
TGTTCCTGGTGAACTCTGCTTTGAGGTTGTTTGTATGCGGCAAAACCAAACGGGATGAGCAACCTCAAAACTTTTCTCTGATCCAGCAACGTCAAATCTGCGAAAGCAAAGTGAAAGCGGGGAACGCTTTATCTTCAGCAGCTTTTAATTAGCAAACTGATTAACTTCACTCAAACAGGAAACAGAGGTGATTCCAGACAGGAAGCTGCTTCAGCAGATTAGCGGGGCAGAGAGCAGGAGCAGCAACCGGAAGACAGACCCATACCTGGACTTTTTTCTGGCCCTTGCCATTTGCAACACGGTGGTGGTTTCCATGACAACAGCTCAGAGACAGAGGGTAAGTGTTCCGTTTGCTTGTCGCTTTGGATGGGAAGAGAGAAAAGATGCAATATTACAGAGAAGTCTCTATGATGTCATCAAACCCCTCTCAGATTTAGGTGAATTTTGAGGGCCTTCCCGAATCTCATTTGTCTTTACCGTCCACGCTGCAAAAGTCACGAGTGTTCACTAAATTAACCGAATTGCAAAGGGAGATTCGCAGGGGCAAGCAGGGTTACTTTTATTAATTTTCTCACTGCTCCTGACAGTGCTGTACGGAGGTCTGACAGATGGGAAAAAGCAGCGTGTTTTTCCCCTGAGTTTGTAATTAAAGGTAGAGGCCCAAAAGGAAACAGAGTGGAAACGGTTGGCAGGGCTGTTAAAAAGGAGTTTTGTGAGCTGTCAAATTGTCCTTATGCTTTATCACCCCTACATCAGATAAATGGGATGGACCAAATATTGAGAAAATGTTTCAGTGTAATCCATAACGGCGCCACTCAGATTACATATCATTTTTCCTAGTCTCTGATTCAATAAAAACTGAAAATTAAAATTCTCATGAAGCAAGGACATACCCGGGCTGCAGTATGCATTGTATCATGCTGAATAATTTTTATAGGTCCTAATAAACAGACAAGTGAGCGTCTGTGTATATTTTTCTCACATAGGTGAGTGAGTATCCAAGCTCCCTTCAGACAAATAGTCCGCTGGACAATTTGTCCAGTCTGGTGAGAAGGGCCAGCTCCCTTTGCTCCATCTTCAGATCTTGGAAGCGTAAACCCAAGAAGAGCCGCACCTTCTCAGAGGACTCAGTTAAAGAGGACAACTACTTTAACCTCCCCGAAAAAACAGAGGACATCCGAACATGTTCGTGCCATGCTCCATCCCAGTGTGACCAGTTTGCGGCGGCCTCAGGTAAGCTGTCCTATGAGGCCGAGAGCCCAGACGAAGCAGCTTTGGTGCATGCAGCCAAAGCATATGGCTTCACCCTACTGGCCCGCACCCCTGACAGCGTGACGGTGAGGCTCGCATCTGGGCAGGACCTGGTGTTTGAGGTGCTGGACACCCTCACCTTCGACTCCAACAGGAAGAGAATGTCTGTTTTGGTGCGACACCCTGTCACCAAAGAGTATGTGCTGTACACGAAAGGTGCAGACTACTCTATCATGGAGCTCCTTGTGACTCCATACGCAGGTACGTGAAATAGATATATAAATGGTTATTAGGCTTACAAGTTCTCCATCTATGATACACTGACTCATTTCTTTATATGTCATATTGTTTGCAGAACATCTCAAAGGAAATCAGAAGAAAATAGTTGCAGATACCCAGCATCACCTTGACTGCTACGCTAAAGAGGGCCTGCGTACCCTGTGCTTTGCAAAGAAGGTGCATATTCGGATATGTAAAAATCCACAAGCATGTTTTTTCTCTGAAGGTAACAACTCTTCCTCTGCAGATTGTGAGTGAGAAGACCTACAAAGCTTGGGCGGCGAGCCGACAAAGAGCCTTGGCTGCCATAGACGGCAGAGAGGAGCTCATGACGGACACCGCCGTGCAGCTTGAGACAAACCTCACCCTGCTAGGTAAGCGTATGTAAAAATGTTGTATTTGTGACAAACCGTCTGCAAATCATGTCTAAATTTGGATATGTGTCCTCCTGCAGGGGCGACAGGCATTGAGGACCGTCTGCAGGATAGCGTCCCAGACACCATCGTGGCTCTGCGGGAGGCAGGGATCCAGGTGTGGGTGCTGACTGGTGACAAGCCAGAGACAGCTGTCAACATCGGCTATGCCTGCAGGTTACTGGAGGAGGAAGATCTGGTGATTAACATGAGCTGCAAAAACAAGGTGAGGAGGCCACTGCCGGCCTCACAGAGAACTGTCTTGTTGATTCACATTCGCTTCTCCTTAATGTTTGATCTGAAATTATGAAGCAATATTGTGAAGGGGGTGGGCTTTAATGCGATTACTGGCATGATGGATGTTGCCAGGGTCCAAGGTCTGTACACTTCACCAAAGTACCAATCATGTTACAACACATGTTTGGGTGTAATATTGTGACTCTATAATAGCGACCAACAAATGAACTCCTTTATTGTTTTGTTTTTTTGTGAGTGTTATTTTTGGATCAATGTAAATACATGGTGTGACAAATAACAAGAAAAAAAATCAGTCATGTCAGTAGATTCCCATGAAATCAACCTCAGTGCACTGCTCCTGGAAATAGGCAGGGTCTTAGTAAAGACTTAACAGCAGAGATAATAACCGATTGTGAGATTTATTTGTGGCACATAAACACTGAGCAGCACTGCTAACGCAATCTCGTAACGAAGATATCGGCCAAAAAAGCTATTATGGCTGCAAACATCAAATGTATTTTACAGCCAAGACATTGAGCAGGACATTCTGACTTCATCCCTTGACTTCTCCAGTCAATTTCAATCTGACTTTCAATCTGACAACGTCACTCTTTGCCTTCTGATTCTCATCTTTCATCAAAACTAAACTGTCCGCCATATAAAAGTCCACCAAATAAGAGTCAAAAATGAAATATTCCATCAATATTGACGAATACTTGTTTTCACTTTGGCTCAGTTAAAGTTGTTGTCATGTTACCATAGAAATGGCTGTGTAATATTTTAAGGCAGTCATACTTGCTGTCATGCTGATTTGAACACATTCTAAAAATCTAGTTGACCAATCAAAATGCATATACAAATGCAAAAAGTTTCTTTCCAAGTAGAAATAGTTTTAGTAGGTTAAACATGAAACTGAAATGTTGAAATTATCAATGCTAGGAGTGATTAAACCTAATATTTTAATTGTCAGTTTACTGATTACTCAGCTAATTGTTCTTGGCAATGCTTATTCTGAGGTCTTGGCAAACCTGAGAAATACTTGTTTATTTGTTGTTGTTTTTTTAATGGAGGGAGTCTTGGTTTTGTGGGATTTGTTTTTTGAAAGAAAAGTTAAAAAATAATCCGCATAAAGAGATATAAAATAGGATATTTGGGAAGGTGATAGGGTATGTTCAGATGATCTCATAAGAGTAGCCTCTGCAAGAGGCTCAAAGCATAAAGATAAAAAAAAAATAAGAGAATGAAGGGCAACCCTAATGACAAGCTTTATCATATCAGGGCTATCACTGTAAAAAAAAGTTAAAAATCATTGTGGACTAAAATGGCTACTGCTGAACCGTTTAACCTCTTAACATATCCAAACAATATATCATCTATATTGCGTTATCTACACCATGTTTCAGATGGCAGCGTTGACTGATGGTTGTTCAGCTGAGTGTTGGAAGGTGAGGAGGTGTCTCCCTCAAATATAAACGAACCAACCTTTGCTTTTTTTTTGACCATGTATTTATTTTAACTAAAGGTCAAACTGTCACACTTCCATCTGAGACAGATAAGCCATCAGGTGTGGGCCCCGCTTCTCAGAGGTCATTAAAGTCCTGGTAGCTACAGGAATGAGTCCTCCATGACAGGCTGACCATGTCTGATCAGCGCTGCCCTCAAACAGACTGAAATTACCAGTTGACTTCTGGCAGCTCTAACAGATACACGGGGATCTTTTCCGGAACAAAGGTGCCGCAGTGCTCCTCTCAGATGGGACTAGTCGTTGATGATGAATGGAGTGAGCCACCCCAACACAATAACTAATGCTTTCATATCTAATTAACAGTCTAATATTTAAGCCTCGTAGGAAATATCCCTCCTCTCATGACCCACAGTGGATATATTGGTTATGAACTATTTTTACCACCATAACACAATGAACATCTGAGGGATGCACTCCCACGATCATCGCCTCACCACACATAATGAAATTTTGCCAGCAATGCCTAGATGAAATTAAAAAAAGAAGAGATGTGACCTAATTTCTTTAATCATGTTGGTTTTCCTTTTGGCAATAAGGCTGGAGTTATTTACAGACAACAATGAGACCTGGTGCCATGTCCACATAATTGCTTGTGCTTCCGTCACCGGTTGGATACTTTAATTTGTTTTTGTTTTTTTTAGCACATGCATAAGTCTCGCCATCAACATTTTATTTCACTTACTGTGCATATTTTTTTTTATTTTGATGAATTCAATGAGATTAAATGGGATTTGACTGAACCACAGTGACATCACCACCACCTTTTTCAGCTCACATGCACGTCCATCCTTGACTGCACTCTGGAGGAGGTGAGGAGGTACGCAAATGACCCTCGTAATGTGGATACGAACCCAGACATCTCTCTGGTGATCGATGGACGCACCTTGGCCATGGCTCTGTCGTCAGATCTGCAGGACCGCTTTGTAGACTTGGCTCGGCGCTGCCGCTCGGTGCTCTGCTGCAGAGTCACGCCCTTGCAGAAGAGCGGAGTGGTGAAGGTTGTCAGGGAGAAACTCAAGGTCATGACTCTGGCAGTTGGTAAGGAACTCCAAGAAAGGATGTTCATACTGCTGTTTGTGAAAATCAAAATGCAATGCTATGATTTTTTATTTTTGTTTAATATGAGGCCAATGCAAAAACATTTTCAAAAGGTAAGGCAGCTTTATAAAGCTATGCTACAATCAGGGTGGTGTAGAATTAAAATAAAATATTAAAATCGTTGATGGAGCCGAAGATTATTTGTTTTCCTGTTTTTTCCCTCTTACCCTCATATATAGATATTGTATTATAGATATGGTATTTAAGAGGTATTTCCCAATGCGGTCCGAATGACCTCTCTCAGTCCATCATCTTCTACTCTGTTAACTGGGCTGTAGTTTTTGCTATCCAAGTAACCAAAGAATTGGTAAACTTGTCACTTACAGGTAGGGTGCGATTTCTCAAAAAAACAAATGGGGGATAATTTTGAGAAACAATTTTATTCAGGAAAAATTAACACACAATGGCAGGCCAACAGTAGGCTATATGAAACCAGTTGATGTTTGTGTAAGCCTTACACCAGGGGTTGTCAGACTTTTTTTCTGAATGGTCTGGATTTTATTTTTATTCAAGGTTAGAGGTCCTGAACCATTGGGATGATTAAAAAAAATTTAAAATTTAGTGCACTTTCCTTTTTAATGTAAACAACTTTTATCCTTTGTGACACTGCAGAAGAAAACTACATTTTAACAGAATGACACAATGCAAATGACGTGCAAAAAAGAGTTTTAAGTGGCAGAACCGAGAATTCTGTGCAAATGACAAAAACATTTTAACATTTTTGCAAGTTTCAGGAAGGCTGCAATGATAACCAATATCGTGTAAGGCTGACACTATAGGCCTAATGTAGGTGGTAGGCCTATTTTGAACGTGAACTGAACCACATGCATTTGCAGACATATTTGAATTCCTTCCTGATATCAGTTAACAGAAAATATGAAATACCACAATGTGCTATCAGTTGGGGGTTTTTTTGGTGGTTAATCGGGTATAGGTCGGAGTCTGACGGTCAGACTACAAAAACAGTCTGCTCTGATGACGCACTTCACCTCTCCTCAGCCGGGAAGACGCCGCTGTCCACCATCCGATCAGCAATGTCAGATCTTGTTTCATCTTCCGTCATGTTTTTTCTCGGTCATCCTGTAAAATATAGACTACTTCTACGCTATGCTGCTTTGGATTGTTTTCATTTTTTTTCCCAGCATTTGACTGTGTGTTTTGTTTTGGCGCCGACCAGGCAGGCAGGAAGTCGGACTTTTAAAATCCAAGAAAATCTGGTTGCTTTTCATAATAAAACCCAGGTTTTGATATTCGCCCACAAGTAGCTCGCCCCTAGTGCAGCCTGGCGAGGCCCCGTGGAAGTAGTCTCAGTCGGGTGTTTTACCCTTAGATGGTGTGCCAAAGACGAATTAGCTCTGTGGTAGTTAAGTTCGGCTTTGCAAAGTGTGCAAACGACTTTCGCTTTCTCCTACAAGCTGTCAGACAACTTTTTAAAGTGAAACTTTATTCCGTCTCCCATCATTGCACCATATTCTGCTGCTCTAGAGTCAGTGAGGTCTTGAATCAAAGCAAGTTTTATTACTATCGATGTAGTTTAATTTCAAAACGATCACATTATAGCACGCAGTTGGTGTGTACATTTGTAAGACTCTGTAAATGTATTTAAACTCTGTGGTTTCAGGTGATGGTGCAAACGATGTCAACATGATCCAGGCAGCTGATATTGGCATCGGGATATCTGGTCAGGAGGGGATGCAGGTGAGAACGTCCTTCGCTGCACAAATATTGTGGCTTCCTCCTCTGAGGTGACAGTCTACAATGTACCATGACTCCTCTTTGACATCTGCAGGCGGTCATGGCGAGCGATTTTGCTATATCACGATTCAAGCACCTACAAAAACTCCTCCTGGTTCATGGACACTGGTGCTACACTCGACTGGCCAACATGATCATATATTTCTTCTATAAGAATGTGGTGAGTTCTGCGTTTTGTGCTTCCTAAAACCTGTGCTGGTCTGCCATCGGGTCACCCTCCATATCATCCCTCTCTCAGGCCTATGTGAACCTGCTCTTCTGGTATCAGTTCTTCTGTGGTTTCTCTGCAACCACCATGATCGACTACTGGCTGATGATTTTCTTCAACCTCTTCTTCACCTCCGCGCCACCCATCATGTTTGGGATTATGGACAAAGATCTTTCCATGGAGATGCTGCTGGGTGTTCCTGAGCTGTACAGAATGGGACAAGGTGCAGGGGTCAGTGACACCCGACACTACAATAATGACACTTTACCAGCTAGATGTGGTTTTATTTGTAAGAGTGAGGGAAATTTTTTTTGTCATTGTGTAATGTATGGAGTCACGCGTTTCACATAAACATGAAAAGGCCAGGACCAAAGTGCCTGGTATACATTATCAGATAACAGAATAAGAAAATTGGAAACATCTTAAGTATCTCTCACTATCAGATCATATTATAATTGAACTCCGAGTCACAGTCAGGGGCTTCCTGTGTACTGCGGAAAAATCAAATTAAATGCTAATGCTTTTCCTGTCTCCTCTGGGCCTTTGAGACAAAGTTAGCCACCTTTAACACATCAAACTTAAACAACCGTTAACAGTTTTTTGCTCATCTGGAGACCAGAGGATTCCAGGATTTATTCGAGCCATTTCCTGTGACAGTATCAGTATCTCTCTTGATCATCACAGATTGCAGAAAACAAAAGACAATGCAGCTCACTTTCCACTGGGCTGACGTCACACACGAAACACAGGGTCAATATTTTTTGATCGGCCAACTTCAGCGGTCAGAACAACAATACCAACTTCATCAGTTATATTAGTTATATTACATATATTACATAGAATTCAGGGCCAAAATTCAGTTTATGAAGTTAATTTGTACGCAAGTGTTGGCTCATTGATCCAATGCTCTTTGGAATTTTATCTGTCTTTTTATGCTCAACTCTGCGTGCGTGTGTGTGTGTGTGTGTGTGTGTGTGTGTGTGTGTGTGTGTGTGTGTGTGTGTGTGTGTGTGTGTGTGTGTGTGTGTGTCGTGCGCGTGCGTGCTTGTGTGTTTGTTTGTTTCTTTAGGAATACAAGTTTTCCACTTTCTGGGTCTCCATGCTGGATGCCTTCTATCAGAGTCTCATGTGCTTCTTTATTCCATATTTGGTAAGAGACACACGAGCGCTTTGTCTTTGATTGTAGCTGCACGCCTGTCATGACGCATCCTCCGACTTCCCGTGTCTTTAAATGGTTAACTGCTCGCTGACTTGAGTCTGACAGCGTGTTTCATTCTCGTCAGGCTTACCAAGATTCAGACATTGATGTTTTTACCTTTGGAGCTCCTTTGAACACAATTTCTTTATGTACCATCCTGCTGCATCTGTCAATAGAGATCAAAGCCTGGGTGAGTGCTGAACTAACCGATATCTATTTCTAGACTGTCACAATTTCCTCAGCGAGTCACTAACTCGCATCAACCAGTGTACACCTTAATCATGTGTTTACCATATGAACAGGTATTTGACACGTAGTATCTGACTGCTGTTTTATGTGACTTCTAGACGGTGATTCACTGGGTAATTATGCTGGGCAGCGTTGCTCTGTACTTCATCGTGACACTGGCCTACGGTGCCATCTGCGTTACCTGTAACCCTCCAAGCAACTCGTACTGGCTCCTCCAGAACCAAATGGCAGACCCAGTGTTCTACCTGATCTGCATAATCACCACTGTGGTCGCTCTGCTGCCCAGGTACCATCAGTTTGATCTCCCTTGTATCCCAGTGGCAAATCATGTAAAGAGTTCTCCTCTTAGTTTCAGAGAAGATTTTTTTTTTTAAATTTTATGTACACTCTGGAGTACTTTTTTATGTCAGTAAATCTATATGAAGATGTCTTTGATGAGGTTCTGCACCCAGCTGTTTAAATCAAGAATTATAGAGCTGTCTTCACATTTATGCAGTCAATTCACACTTGGTCAAGTTTGCTTGAAAAAGCCTACGGGACACTTTCCGATGATGTAAAGATGGTTATTAGTGAATGCCAGACTGACCCTTTTAAGGCTACCGTATGTAACTGAAAGTCCAAATGGTCTTGCTTAACTTTTAGCTGAATCATTTAAAGCGTTGCTTCTATTCGATTTTTTAGCCTTGTAATGCTGTTGGCAACTGATACTGGGGGCGGTTCCCAAGATTGTTAAAAAGGAGAAAGGCTTGTTGTACAGTTTATATCAACATGTCTTAGGAAATACTGGGCGTTTGAATAAAACAATTAAAATCCTCCTTCCACATACATTATCGCCTCCACAGCAAAGCAATAATTAGAGGCATCACAAAGACCACGTTTTTAATTTTTAGAGGTGGCAAGTCAAACAGGTTGGGAGCCTCCCTTTTAAACCGGGTCAACGTCACGATTCTGTTATTTATGTATCACTTTGCAACCTGCATTTGATTTGCACACATTATCAACTGAGGGCTTAATATGGTGCAAAGACAGTCGAGGCGGATTTGTAATTAAATAATTGTAAAGTTCAGGAGTGACTGCCACAGCTCAGCCTTCCTCCTGGTTGCTGATGCCTCTGTAAGCACTGATAGTTAGAGGGAATGCTCTGATTTACATCAAAGGAACGCATATTTTTCACTGGCCTACTTTCTCACCACCACGCTCTCTCCCCCAGGTACACGTTTCACACGCTCAAGAACTCTATCGCCCCCTCCCCACTCGTGCAAGCCAGGCATCTGGACCGATTGGACCCCTCCACAAGGGAGCAGTGGATCAAGGAGTGGAGGAGCTTCAGGGGCGGAGGGCAGGTCAAACGCTCCAAGCTGTCTACCCCACCCTCTCCCACCCTGGAGACCCCTGTGGACATTTCTCCCCAGTCTCCAACCCTGTCTGATGTCATAGGGGATGAATTCACACCGAATGCAGTCACAGAAAACAATCAGAGATCTGTACACACATGAGAAAGAGACTTGCGGGTGACAAAAACAGCACTGTTAATGATTATTTATTCAGAAACATGTAAATACCTTTGAAATAGCTCGCGACTGGACATTTTCAGGGGATGGTTTGACATAAATGAACAGAGTGATCAGTTCATTTTGCGAGCTGCTTGAAAAGAAAGCCTGTCCTCCTTTACTCTCCTCATAACAAGCTGCATAGTGAACACACACGCCTGTTACTTTCCTGATGGCTTTTAGAGCACAGTGGTAACCCAATTAGTCACGCTGAAACCTTTCCAAAAAGCGGTTCTTTTCCAGAACAAAATGCTTCGCTGGTTTAATATATCACCCAGCTACACCAAACACTGACAATGCATTCAGTCACACCGTGTTATTGATCTTCCATTTTAATTTGCCTTTATAATTGTTTCTGGGCTTGCCCCGTAACTAGGTTTGTGTATGAGTTTGTGTACATTTCCCATAATAGGCACAGTGTTGTTCTCTGATTTGCATGCATTTTTTTTGTTTGTTTTTTTGTTGGATGCAGCATATAAGTTAAACAACGAGAGGGTAAATCAATATGAATCAGAAGAAAAGACTGATGTGCCTGATGCCATTTTATGGAAATTCAGTGTGCACAAGCAAAATCCACTTGTAAAAAGGGCTGAGTTATCACTGGCATACTTCATCATACAGCAGCAGCGTTGCTTATATAAGGTCCCACTACCTCCATTTAGATCATTGCTGCTCTCTAGTGCCGAAATGAAGGAACTGCAGAAAGGTCAAACGGGACAAAGTCAGAAAAAAACACACTTTTGCACTGCTTGGATAAAACCCGGCTGCTTTAATGAACACACAACATTTCAGTTGTAAGACTATTTTTATTTTTTATTTTTTGAGTAGCAGTCAATGGAGTAGACGTCCTCCTGACCTGAGCTACCCATGACTGCTGCATCAACAACAGTGAAGTAAAACTGCAGGCAGATGTGTATTTGTATTTTAATGTGGCACTGCGGCCTTTTTTATGCACATGAACTACTTTCCTTCAAATAAAACTTTAAAAAGTAAAAAAATGCATCATGAAATATGTACAAACATTTGTTTAAGCCAGTGGCTCCTGCATGGACAGATTTAACCATAAGGTACATATGAATTAAAGGACAACTTTGCTGATTTTCACCACCACAGTGTGGATAGTATATGCAAATGAATAATGTCCAGATCCCCTCCATGTTGACTGCACCCAGAGCCCCCCGCTCAATTACATGCAAAAAAAAAAACAAAACCCGGGTGACGCAAAGCAATTCATCTGGCGGACTCAAGCCGCTGACTGAAACTACAGACTGTACTTCCTTGTTTTTTACGGAGCCGCCTCCACAAACAGCCAGATCGAGAGAGCATTGGCTGCACGCTGACGGACCCACCTAAACTCTGAAGGGAAACTCTGAAGTAATGGACATGTCAAACTCTAAAATCTCCATCCAACAAACACCAACAAACACGGACTGACGGTGCAGCAGCAGCCGCCGGGGTTCCTGACATCAGTTTAAACTTCCAGCGCTGCAGGAAACCAAATTGTGACAAACTCGGGTCATGTGCTAAACCTTTTATGACAGGCCTCATAAAAACCTCTATTGCACGATTTTTGGCAACAACGTTGCCATGTTGATAACAAACACCGCTAGTGCACTTACTCTGTGCCCAGACGTCCGTTTGGTTTCACTGGGCTGGCTGCAGCTGTTTTGTCCACTTTTCTCTCGGGATCCTGAAGTAACCTTGTGCCTCCAACTCTCTTCTGTTCCGATGTGTCCCAAGCCTTTGCTGTAACATCACAAACATATCGCTTCTGCCATATATCCTTCATCCACGCAACAACTTCATCCAAAGCAACTGACCTCTTTGAAATTCCCTGCAACACAGTGACTCTGCATCCGTCGGTGGACCGCGACACTTTGTTTTTACCGACCACTTTCCCTGAAGCCCAGCGCATTCAGGGAATTGTGGGGGGTTGTTTTTTTTTTACATTTTGAGCAAAAAGCAAATGTTCTCTGTCTTCTTGATCACGTCACAGCAGTATCAAGAGCATTTGCACCATTCATCTGCATATAAGAACTAGTTTTATCACAGAATCATCTTCCCATTGGTGAAATTTTCCTTTAATAACAAGTGTTATTTCAAATATATGGTGTTTTACTGTTAACCGTCACTAACAAACTAATTAGAGGAAAAACAAACACAGAAAACACATTGTGTGTCACTGTGTCTACTGGAAATTCTTGTTCTTTTTTTGTCCTGCATCACCTTCACTCCTGTGTCAGCACTTTCTGTATCTCTACCAAAATCTGGATGCATCAAGAAATGTGGAGAATTCCAAACTGAAGCAGACATAGATGAGCCCGGCTGAGCTTAGTGGATTGAGCACAAAGGTTGAGTACAACATTCCACCAAAAAACAAGGAATGCATTTAACAATACAAGGTGATGGTTTTGAAGATAAATTGTGTCAAAGCGCACGCTTCCGTGTGAAGCCTTCACTTTGACTTCATGCCAGCCCAGGTGCTTGGACACCTCGCTGTGGATCAGCTCCATGTTGTAGCTGCTGTCTTGAATCAGCACCCCATCCATGAGTGATAACTAAGTCAGCCTGCTCCCGAAAATCTTCACAAATACACAAAACCGCTGAAGGTCACCTCACACTCGCCGAGCCCTACGGCCGACAAGGTCTTGCAGTGTATAGCGATACAAATCTGCTCTTCATCCAGGGGCTCCAGACCGTTGGCACACATCAGCAGCTCCACCAGCCTTGTAAAACGCAGGCCAAAACGATCCAGCATCTCTTTACTTACTGCTTGGCCAAAGTACTGATGGGTGACAGGGGTGTCCTCAAGTATGAAGGGCTCAGACTCCTCTTCATTGCTCAGGAGATGGTAGGTCAACACCAGCTCCCTGAGTCAATGGCACTGGTCCGCCACACAAATACCTGAGGACAGAGAGAGGTTAGAACATTTGAACAGAAGCAGATATTCTTGAGTTCTTTCATATCTGCTCTCAGTGTAATAAACCAAATGTCCCAAAGCTATGGGGTGACCTGCTGAGGAGACATGTTGACAGCTGCTCATCTTCAGCAGCTTCAGGGTGTGTCTGTCGTTTGCAACCAGCACCTTCAGGGACGTATCGTCCACTGGGATGTCATCAGTCTTGATGGAAGACAGTTGTTGGAACAAACATTAATGATGTCCTCCACACATGTTTTAGAGCACACAAAAAATATGTATCTGATGTTCTTTCAGAAAAAAATATAAATACCCATCATTCTGAGTGGCTGAAGCTTCAAGGTTTCCACATCAGAGTTGTCTTAATTTTGAACCATGTTTGGCTCCAAATGATTTGTGATGTCACAAGTCCTTGCAGACCTCCCTCTTAAAATCAGAGCCTCAGTGTGGACAGAGAAAATTGACACTTTCATTGATTTTTGAGAAAATACCCTCCAGTGGTCAAGCGCACTGATCAAATCAGTGAAGCTCCAAAAGAAGAAAACACATTTTTGACTGGCGGGCAACATCAAAACACAAATTGGGTATATTTTTACCCAAGTGGATTCATGGCAGAGTCACGTATTGATAAGCATGAAAGGACATGATGTCAGTACTTCAGGTTAAAGTCCAAAATAAAAAAAAACTGATGTGGCTATTCTGTCTCAATGTGTGCAGAGAAGCAGTAAAAGCACCGTGATGTAAATAGGAATAAGGCTTTTGCGTACCTGAGAAACATCCATGAAGCTGGGTCCTGCTGTGGAGATCAGCCGCAGGGTCTTCATGGTACAGTTCACCAGCTGGGAGAGAATGTCACAGGCCGCCTCTGCAGATTTTGTGCAGCTGTCCACCTGATTTGCCCGCAGTGATTCACCAGTTGAGTTAAATATAAAAAAAAAAAGAGAAGAAAAACACATTGGAATGAGGGAGAGGAAGAAGAGTTTGAATCATTTCCCCAATGTCATGGAAGCTGCTCTCCCTCTTGAATCCCTCAACACTTTATGTCATAATGTCACTCTGCTACAGATTCACAACAGGGCTCAGATGGTTTATGGCACCTGGGTCTTCATGAGCATGTGGAGTCACTCACTTGCTATTTCACAGGAATGTGATCGGCTCTTGTGTATGTGTTCCAGTATTCTCATTTCTCCTCCCGCTTATCACACTGGTTCAGATACAATTAGAACAACTTAATGCTCCAGACCGAAAACATTATACAACACTGTAGTATCATTTCCTTAATGGCAGAGTTTATCTTCACTGTTAACAATTTTTTATCAGCATCTGACTTTCTAGTATCCCTGTATCAATATATTATTAAGGCTAGACTGAAAAGAAAAATATCATAAAGATGATGATCTCCAACAGAGTAGCCATTTAATACGCTCCACAAACAAGCCTCACGTGACCCTCACCTTAAAGGTAGAATTGTATCATTTCATAGACACGGGGGTGAGGGATAACAAACACATCAACACATTAAAGCATGAGTTATTGTCAATTCGAGGTCCACAAGGAGACAGCACAAGACACTTTTTTTTAGCAAACTTGCGCACAAAATTTGACTGTTGCTGAATGCACATTGACTGATTTCTCTTCAACTCGGCACATTTATTTCATCATCTCATTGTTGGGGGATTGTTTCGTTGATGGACGTCTTTGTTTCCAGTGTATCTGGACATAAACTTGGAGGATAATTTCTGGAGTAACCCAGCCATTGTTTGTAATTGTTGGGAGCGTTTGTGTGTATTTTTAATGCTTGCTTTGTGGCCATAGCACATGACCATTGTTCTTATGGCTCTTAAATGGCTTTTAGGTTTTTTAGTTTTGAGCAGGAGGGTACTACTTCCTCCCTCTGCCTGCAGTCATGGATGACTGTCTTACATTGTGTTTGTATGACATGGCTCGCCTGATGTTATGTTTTCTGCCGTGGCTTCATCTGTGTAAAAATATCTGCATTAGTTTGCCATTCACATATTATCATAGAAACATATAATACAATAAAAATGTTCGGTTACATTCGATCATGCAATCGTGGGCAGGCTCCACTTGCTCCTGGCGCGCAGTCAAACGCAGGTACGCAACTGAAATCACGTCTGAACAAACACGGCTGCCAAATAGAATCCTAAACTCCTAAATTTCAAACTTATTTCAACCACACCGATGACATGCCGGGGAGAGTCAAGCGTCTTATCCGCAACAGCGGTGCCCTGACAGCGCCCCAGCCGGCCGCACACAGCGGGGATTGTAGGCATGACTGGCCGGGAGCCTAACTCGCTACCCCGGATCTGATTAGCCCCGCAGCACGGGCCTGCCCTGGGTGTACTTCGGAGCTCTTCAACTCCCAAAACACCAGAAGAGCATGTCGATTCGCCACCAATTCTCGTAAAACTGCCTTTACTCTAAATATACACAGTCGATTTCTCGCCTCAAAAAAAAAATCAACAGAAGATATACTGTATACGCGCATGGATACACCATAGCATACACCTGTCTGCCCGCCACACACGAAGCTAGCTGAAGGCTGCGTTTTTCCGGTCGCGTGTGGAGGCGCATGCGCACTCGGACAGGCCCCGCGACGACGTGACGCAACCGGCCTCGAGACACTCGGAGGCTGCGGCCCCCTGAACGACTCATAGCGAGTACCTGTGCCGAGCGTCGCCTATTAGGGTCGCGGCAAATCAGGCATGTATCCTTGATGGTGAAACATGCTAATCCATTCACCCTGAACCTCGTAAGTATCGGTTTGCTAGAGGGATGAAACCGACCACATGCCCCCCCTCTCCAGTAAGCACGTTCTAAGTAGGCACAGCCTGTGAGGTAAATTTTAGGGCAAAACGACAGCAAGTGTTGCTATGGAGTTGCGTGTCTCCGCCCCGCCCCTCGCCACTGACGTTCCACAGCGCGGCCGTCAGTCACGTCGGCACGCGAGAGAGGAGCAACACATCCCGCCGGAGCCGTGTTTGGTGACATTACAGCAGGAAAACTGCCTCCGCGGAGTCGCCGGCACTCATTCCGAGCAGCGCGATGCTGCGACGTGTGTGTTTTGTTGCTTGCAGGAAAGGCTGAGGACAGCTAAGAGAGACAGCTAACGTCAGTAGCCTCCAGCTAGCGGATAGTTCCCCCCCCTGTAGAAGGTGAGAGCTGTGCGTTTCCCGTCCAGTTCGGGTTCGGTGTTTTTAGGGAGACAAAAACACGTACTAAACAGCGTGCAGCAAAATTACGCGTCTTTCTGGCACCGCAGCAGGCTGCGTTAATGGCACGGACGCTTGTTTTGTGAGTTCGGCAACAAGCCGGCGGTAGCTAGCGTTTGCTAGCTAAACAGGATGAAGTTAGCTTCAATGAAATGCAACTTTGTTTTTCAGTCGCCGCGGCTGAACATTAAACTAAACTGTAGCATTTGATGTTAAGCGACTCTGTGTATCATTACACTTCCATGGGCAGTCCGCTGAAGATGTAGGGGAAAAAAGAGAAAAAAAGGTTACTTTTACACTTTTCATCGTGACGTGCATTTATTTAGGGCTTCTTTCTGTCAGACCGATGTTCACTTTGTTCTCTTGAGAAATTCCCACGAATTTTTCTCTTGAGTTTATCATTCTCAGTTCTAGAGACCTTCCACATTCTCTGTACTATCAGCCCTTTTGTGAATATTATTTTGATTTCGCAGAACCAAAAGAAGTTAAAAAAAAAGTTGTGCTTTGGCACCCTGGACAGAAATCTCCCTGTCATTTTCCTGACAAGAGAATGTAGTTGTAATGTCATGTAGTTGTAATACCAAATACTTCTTGTGCCAATGTTTAGCCTGTTGTAGGAAAGTACGAACAAGCCCACCAGGGGTTTACATTTTTTGTTGTACTCATGTTCATCTAGTACAAAGAAGCTCTGTTTGATTCCAGTTTTTTTCTGTCCAGCCAAGATGCCAGATGTGTAATTAATGGACATAATTTCTAAGATCTTGTGTCATTCATTTGCACTGTTGTTTTGCCAATATTTGCTTAAGCTTCTTGTAGTGATTGAGAGTTTTGCGTTCTTTTTTTTAAATGGCAAAATTTCCTTCTTGCTTAATGATTGTGAAGTGTTTCCTTTCTTCCATTTCTTCATTTTCTGGCTTGGCTTTGAGATTTTTAGCCTTTTTTTGGTCTTATCTCAGCATCTATAAATATAATTTCTATATAGAGTTTTAATCAGATTCATACTATGGATGCATAGTACCACACAGTGTAACCAAATACCACACAGTATAACAAAAAAAAAGCAAATTTATAAATCACAGACTTGTTTTTGACCCGAGGCCCTAACATAATTGTTGCAAAGTTTTTGGAATTCTGTTTTTACTCTGTTTTTTGTTGCTTTAACATTCTCATGCTTTCCCTCAGTGGCTTTATTTTGAAATCAAATATCTGAACTTGTGTTCCAGACAATGCATTCTATCCCTTTGTTCTTTTTAGACTAAGAATCATGGCACAGAAAGTCAATCTGTGTTCTGTGTCCCTGGGAGTGGAGGGCATGACCTGTAATTCCTGTGTCCAGTCTATAGAGCAGCGCATCGGGTCGCTCCAGGGAGTAATCCATATAAAGGTGAATGGTAGTTAAGTTTCACATTTATAATCTGTGTTTGAGAATATATAAAAACACTCCTTATAGTACACTACTACTTGGCCATTTCTTTCAAAATTGAGCCAATTTTGGAAAATTGCTGACTCGAAATGTCTTGCAAGAAACAGCCATGTAAAAAAAACAGGATCTGAAAGAGATGGGTGTATATCTCACTCCTTGTGGATGAGGAAGAAATGTTTATTTCATTAAGTTAATAAAAATGTCCCTGCCTATTTAATGTAAAGGAGTTGGATCAGCCTTATGCTCTTAACCCTCGCAGGACCAGCTGGTCTGATGTTCAGCAAAGAAATATCCATGTAGTCACAAGAGAGAGCTAAATGCAATAGGCTTTGCCTGCTGTTTTTTTTTCCCTGCCTGTTTACCCCTCAGGCTGAGGTTAAATGAGAAGATAACACCATTATATGTTTCAGAGAGAGCTCTGCCCTTTGCAGGACTGTGACAGCAGGTCAATATTCAGTCTGTACCCACAGGAAATGGCATTTTATGTCTTGACAGAATTAAGTACCAGGGACAGTTATGTTCATCTATATAGACATGATATGGCAATGGATGTTTCTTAGCTGCGCTGTCAGTGTCATTTCTAGTCCACCGCTGTCTCATTTCCAGAAAAACAATAGTTAATCCAGGAGGCAAGCACAGTCACTTGCATCTAAATCCCCACTGTGATTTCTAGTGGCTGAGTCAAGTGATCTTTCTGTGTCACATGTTTCTTTCTTGCTGAAAGAAGGGAAAAGCTAAGGGTTACTATGATATGTGAGCATGTTTCTTGGAAATGCAACTGAAGGAGGTAGACAAGTTGGATAAAACACATTTTCTTTATATTTGAAAAAAGAAATAAAATTAATGTAATACTTCCTGAGAAATAGATTATTTTTTAAATGGACATGTTCCTTCTTGGCCCATGTGCCTCCCCTCCACCATGTTTCATGAAAATCAGCCTGGTAGTTTCAAGTGAACAAGCAAGCCAGCAAATAAAAAAATGTAACAATGGTGAATGAAATGATCAGAAAAGTATCAGAAAAAAGCGTTCTGACCAGCACTCACTCTCACCTTTCACCAAAAACAAATTAATTATTAAATGCATTACTGTTGTATTGGGTTTCAAATGACACTTTTACAGTTCTGTCAGGAAAATTCTAATAATGCAGTTAATGCAGTTAATATGAAGAAATTAACCTCACCTGAAAACTAGTAAATGTATGCGAGTGAACACCTTTTGAAAGAATGTTGTAGTAGGGATTCTCAAAATAGAAACCAACTTGGAGCATTTGCTCAACAGCATTTCATTGGTCAACTAACTGTCAAAGCTTCAAATAGACTGCGCAAGCCAACTTATTGTTAGACCTATGGGAAGAATTAAAGACTTGATTCAGATAAGGGCATTTTCATTCTTTCATGTTTTATGAAATCAAGTCTGGTATTTTGATTCATATTAAATGAAAACTTGGCCTTTGCTTTGTAGGTGTCTTTAGAGGAGAAGAATGCCACAGTCATATTTGACAGCAGCCAACAGAGCGGAGGATCTCTATCAGAGGCCATTGAAGACATGGGGTTTGAGTCAAGCCTATCCGAGTCTGTTACAGCCGGGCCGGTCTCCACGGCTACCCAGCTGATCCATACCTCTGGCCTGACACCTATAGCACAGCAGGAGGCTTTGGAGAAGCTAACCCACTTTCAGGGAGTGCTGGATGTTAGAGAGAGCCCGACCCAGGCAGGTGTCACCGTCACCTACGTACCCTCCTTGACCTCGGTTCAGCAGCTGAGTGACGCGGTTGCCAGTGTAACAGCCTCGGAGATCCCCACACCCAGCAGCCCAATGCAAAAAGGCCCAGCATTATCTCCATCTCAAAGCATCGCACACAGGGTGACACTCCTTAAGATGTGCATCGAAGGGATGACATGTCACTCCTGCACCACCACTATTGAAGGGAAGATTGGAAAACTGAAAGGGATTGAAAGGATCAAAGGTGATGTACTTGACTTGTTCTTGCTTGTAGTCACACATTACCTCACAGTTTGACCTACAAATGATGTTGTAAGACTGCTGCTGTACTATATAGGGACGCACTTAAAGATTGCAGGTATCATGTTGTCGTGTATGCCGGCCTGTGGAATTTGACTATGACTCATGAAATCCTTTCACTTCATTGTTGTCAGGAGTGACATGTAGACAGACAGGATTATCTTTGCTGAGTGCAGAGATTTGTTTGTATATCACTTGGCAGAAAATGCCACCAGCTGTTTGCAGCATATTCTAGATGCGCTTCTCCAAATGTGATTAAATTTTTTCCAAAGCACAAAAGTTAAATCCTAATGCTGCATTTTTATTATTACTGAATGCTTCATATGCTTAAAATTCATGTCAGCATGTACAGTATTGTCTCCTGCACTGTCACTGCTCACTGTCAAATGAAATCTCTAGTTTGAAATATTTTCTGCTGTTTTTTTTTTCTTTTTAAAGACATTGTTGTGCCTTTTTTTTTCTCCACAGTTGTTTTAGAGTCTCAGGAAGCTACAATTGTGTATCTGCCTTACCTCATCACTGTCCAAACCATCATCGACCAGATTGCTGTGGCTGGCTTTAAGGCTATTGTCAAGTCCAAACCGCGCCCTCTGCAACTGCCCCCTAGAGAAATTGAACGTTTTGCTGATTCTCAAAAGTCAACCATTTCTTCACCGTCAGAGACTTCAGAGGAGACCGAGATCTTCATCGATACCACTCTCGTCACGCTCAGGGTGAAAGGCATGCACTGCAATTCTTGTGTGGTCAATATTCAAGAC
The DNA here is from genome assembly GCA_901007715.1 of Dactylopterus volitans. Taxonomy (NCBI): domain Eukaryota; kingdom Metazoa; phylum Chordata; class Actinopteri; order Syngnathiformes; family Dactylopteridae; genus Dactylopterus; species Dactylopterus volitans. The sequence goes on from CAAKHG010007429.1 coordinate 30,185, forward strand.
AATATCTCCATGCTGCCTGGTGTGGACTCTGTGGAGGTCTCACTCAAACAGGAGAAAGCTTCCATCTGCTATGACCCTCAAAAGGTCTCAGTGCCTCAACTTCAGCAGGCAATTGAGGCGCTGCCTCCAGGAAACTTCAAGGCTCAACCGTGGGACTGCCCTGGCCCTCTCAGTACTGTATCCGACCCCCCCGTGCCTGCTTTATCGTCATTGCGACCTTCAAGATCAAACCAAGCTAAACCTGCTGCTTCACAGCCTTGTTTCAGCCAGCCACTGGCCTCTGTGGTCAATATCCACATTGAGGGCATGACATGTAATTCCTGCGTGCAGTCCATCGAAGGCATGATCTCCCAAAGGAAGGGTGTGACGTCAGCCAAGGTCTCTCTGGCAGATCACCAGGGGGTCTTTGAGTATGATCCCCTCCTGACCACTCCAGAGGAGCTCAGGGAGGCCGTAGAAGACATGGGCTTCGACGCCTTCCTACCTGGTGAGTGGAGAACGATGTGCTGGCTTGTCCGCTAACTGCTCACCAAGTGGCATTTGTTAAAGCAGCCTGTGACATGGTCAGAGAATTGCTTACAAATTGTCTAAAGTGTAATCTAAATTGTGTTGAAGCCAGTCATGAATCAGTAAGCAGTAGATTAAGTGAACTCAGGTGTACACATGATTTTAGAATCTATGTATGTTGATGATGAATTCAACAATGATTAAAGATAGAGTATTTTTATGCCTCTCCTTCTCAAAAGTATCTAGTAATTTTTATTAATACAACTAAGCCAGTAGCTATACTTGAGTTGTAACGTTAAGACATGATAGCTAGCTACAAATTTGGATTGCCTTTAATAACCTTTTTTTTTTCCCCGCAGAGACCAACTCACTGCTGCCTTCACTGGATCCCAGTCTCTCAAAGAGTTCAAGTCTAGCGCCTGTGAAGGATAAGGAACTAGACGGTGACTTACACAAAGACGCCACTCAGGAACGCAACGGAGACACACACTCCAAATGCTACATCCACATCGGAGGCATGACCTGCGCATCCTGTGTGGCAAACATCGAGCGAAATCTAAAAAACGAACCTGGTCAGTAGAATAACAAATTCTTTCTTTTAAATTTAGAAACGACATGTCAGTCTGCTTCACATCTAAATAGAAAAAAAAAATGCATAATTTGTGCAGGCATCTACTCAGTTCTGGTGGCACTTATGGCCAGTAAGGCAGAGGTGCGGTATAACCTTGAAGTCATCGATCCCGTGAGGATAGCTGAGTGTGTGAAAGAGCTGGGCTTCACCGCCTCCGTTATGGAGAACTACGAAGGCTCCGACGGAAACCTAGAACTGGTGGTGAGTCATACCAAAGTTGTTCCTAATTTATGTGTATTCAACACAGCAATTTATTTTACAAAATGAGATCAGACGAAGGAACATATCAGGCTCTGGTTGAGAAAATATCTAATACACGTGACCTTTTCAGTAGCTTAAATGAATCTTTTCAGTTCATCTTTTCATGCTGTGTTTATAGATTTTTGTCCCGTTCCTTATTTAATTGCCCCTCTTAACCTTCTTTCAGATCAGGGGAATGACGTGTGCCTCTTGTGTTCACAAAATTGAATCCAGCCTTGTGAAGGAAAAGGGGATTATATATGCTTCTGTTGCCTTGGCAACCAACAAAGCACATGTTAAGTACGACTCTGAAATTATAGGTCCACGAGACATCATCAAGCTGATTGAGGTATTACACCATTTCTGTTATTTATTTTAGTTTTTTTTTTTTTGTTTTTTGTTTTTTGCTACCGAAAGGCTCAAGTTGTTATTCTAAATGTCTGACAGCACCGCGGGACGGGTCCCAGTGGAGATGGCATCAGCGAGCCGTCGCGGGAGAACGGAGGGCTGGTTTGCACACGCGACGCGCCGGCGTTCCGGCCTCAACAGCAATCACGCCCGTGCGTCTCGGAATCGCGGGAACAAAAATTAAGCACCGCCACCTCACAAAGCTATAACTGACTACCACCTTTGGGGAGTGCTGAAGCTGCGGCTCGATGTGACGCGAGGAGAACAGCATTAGCTAAATATCGTGTCATGATTTTGATTTCCAGCCACACCCACCTCCGATGACACCCGGCGTAACACCAACTTTTGCAAACGTCCGACAACCAGTGCTGATAACACAGGAGGCAAGACACTGGAAGAAATAAAAGGTGGACAAAACCCTCCACTGTGTTTTCAGACATTATATAATAGCGTTCCCGCCTAATACTGAACAAAAGAAAAATGATTTTGCTCCTATTAATCGTTTTGACAAGAATTCACTGGAAAGTCGGGCTGGCATTTACTTTAGAGGGGAAAATCCCATTCACACATCAAGGTGAGGTCACTGGTAATGACGACGGCTGAGATACGTGAAACAGTCATGACGCCGATGTCACCGAAAAACGCCTCCGTTAAAGTCAGCTGAAGCTCCCACGTGGAACACGGGGGCCACGGTGCATCAGTTGCACCTTGTGGAAAAGTAAAACCCAGCCTTCTTGGAGCTTATCAAGTTGGATATACTTCATTGTTTTGGGTATTTTTTTTTTTTTCCATTTTGAGAGACTTTGATATATTAGAGGGGAGAAATGTTGGGTAAAATAAATTGAATTACTGAAGCAATTACTGCCGATAAAAACTCTTGGTTAAGGTAATTCAATCATTTCATCACTTTGTGTCTGCCTGATTCAACTGTCTTATTAATTCACATTGATTTCAGGGGGAGTCATAATGTTTGAATGGCCGTGACGCTACAAAAACAACTGAAAAGTTTATGCCACAATGTTGTTTCACTGAAGAGATTTTCTTCACTGGGATCCAGCAGAAGGCCCCTTTAAACCGCTTGTCAACCTGTGGAACAACAGGAGAAGAAGAATGTGTTGCTATGATTACGAGTAAATAATTTAGTTACAGGTGTCTGTGGACTTTAAGGAGTGATACTGTGGTCAGTAGGCACAGGGGAGCTTAGCTTAGCTTAGCTTAGCCTAGCTTAGTTTACGCTGCTCCATCATGTGACGTTAGCACATGTTATTGCTGGTACAACGTGGGTTCAGTTTTACAGCAACCCGTTTTTATGGATGTGTGTGTGTGTGTGCGTGTTTGTCAAATACTTTGTGTACTTTGAGTTTTTTT
>CAAKHG010007436.1:9591-22716 GCA_901007715.1 Dactylopterus volitans
CTAACGGGTCACATTTAGAGAACAAAACGATATACTAAAACATTGTAAACCCAAAAAAAAAAAAAAAAAAAAAAAAAAAAAAAAAAAAAAAAAAAATTAATAAAAAAAAAAAAAAAAAAAAAAAAAAAAAAAAAAAAAAAAAAAAAAAAAAAAAAAAACACATTCCTGAACCAGTGACAGTTCCTTGTATGACATTGTTGTTGTATTTGTTATATATGACTGGGGTGATTATGTTGTGTGAATGAAAAAAAGATGGAGAAATACATGCATACATACAAAATATGCTGCTTTGAATTAACTTACATCTAGGCCATTAAAGCTGCAATGAAATTCTAGCAATGAGTATCAGGGATGACTTCTGTGGATCCAGGAATTTTACACAAGCTGTGTCAGATAAAATGTCAGATGCTGGGCCTCCAAGTAGTAATTAAACAATGCCTTTATTTATTTCTTTTTTTTTTTTTTTTTTTTTACTTATGTCATATTTACTGTATGCTTGCAAGGCAGAAACTGTTACAAAAGAGAAAGTTGATGGTCGTATGAAAGGAAAAAAGAAGTAAATTGCTTAATTTCTTTAAAAAAAAAATAGAATAAAAATTAAATAAAAATAAAAAAAAACTTTTTTAAAGAAAACAGAACTACTCATAGTAAGATCGGTTGTTTGTTATTTGAGGATTTAATCCAGCTGTCAGCTCTCTCAAAACAAACCCACCAATATTAATTTAGGTGTTCACTCAGCAGATTTAATCTGATTGTTTCCTGTCTGACCTTTGCCCTGTATCTGTTGTATTTGAACGATAAGACCCTCCACAGCGCCCTTAGAGACAATCTGACGAAGCTCGTGCATGCATCAAGACATAACTGCTAATGGAATGCTGAAGGGTGATGCCACCATTCACGAAATTTACAAGCAACGCACCTTATACGAAGCTTGTCACATGGAAATGCCATGCATACCCTAAATATCAGTTTTGCCTTAAAGCTGCGCCATGAAACAGTAAAAACACTGTCGCCCTCTTCATCTACTGAACTATAGCGCTGTGGTGTAACTTCCCAGACACAAAAAAACAACAAAAAAAAAAAACAAAAAAAATGGTTTGTCTACGGAACAAAAATGTCTTTGAAGAAATGGGGAACGTCTCTTGTTTCTCTCTGGTATGCAAAAAAGCAGTGAAGTGCAGGATTGCGTTCTCTTGGAGGCAAATCCACTCGGTTAACAGTGAGGTGAGCAATTGCAGAGCTCCTCAGGCCCTTTCTGATGTCAGCGCAGTGGGGCCCCTCCCTGCCCCCCTACCCTCTCACCCTTTATGCACTCTAAGATCTGATAAGATAGAAGCTGTGGGTGCTCTGTGTCTTTGTGATAACAGATCTCATTACGGTCGACCTGAGAAAAGGCAACAGTTTCAAAAACACATCCACAGCGGTTAACTTCCACGGAGCCTTGCCCACAGACCTAATGACATGTGGATGAATAATGGATGACAGTGCAGGCGGTGAGATGATTATCAGCGAGACTCTCAAAATCCACCGGTGACAATCGGCAAGTTGTTAGGAGTGTGGACAGGGCACGCTGGCTGTGACCTTTCCCATCAGGACACCCTGCTGCGATCGTCGAAAGGCGGCAGCGCACAAGCGTCCGTTTCTGTGGCTGCTGCGAGTATCTCTGTCATGTTTGTGGTCTTACGTTGTACCATGTCCACTCTTGGTTTTGTGCCTTGTTTGATAAGTGTGACTGACTCTGTGTTTCTGTGTGGTAGCAGAAAGTGGAGAGAGATCATCGCAGGGCAGATTAGAACAATCTTAACCCCAAGAACCCCCCACGCATACGGCTCTCCATCTCTCTTTTTATATGAACTCAAAACCATGGCAGTTTATTTGACTTCACCTGTGCCCAGTTTTGACGTGGAAGACAGTATTCTGGAAAACGCAGCGCGTCGGTATGTGAAAACTCTTCTTGGCAGAGCGAACTGCAAGTTGGTTGTGACATTTCTGCCCACATGTTACATTTTAGCCTTTGTAACATTTTAGAAAACAGTTCACCTTGGTAACTGCTTGTTTCATTTGTATTTGGGACATTATGTTTGCGAGAAAAAAAAAAGGTTTCTTATAGGAGACAGAGTATATTGTGCGAAATTGAATCTATGTTTGAAAAAAGAAAAAAAAAACTGTATACCACATTGGTGTTCATATAGTTCAGAGCAACGGTGACTTTCAGCATCAACTGCTGGGATTCTTTGGTGTAGTAAAGTATTGATTGTTGTGTTGAACTGCAAGATCATTTAATTCATTCAAAAATGCATTTTCGAAGAAGGCTGTCAACATATTCCCTGAGTCTTCGTTTAGTTTTTTTTTGTTTGTTTTTTTATTTTATACCACGTTGGTGTTCATGTTGTCCGTAGCAAAAGTGCTTTTTAGTTTGAATTTCTGACATACAGGAAGTGGTGTGGAAAACTCTTGTAATTAAAGCTTCGAGCCGAGCGCTTTCGTTCAAAAATGCATTTTTGAAATAATTTTTGAAACATACTATCTACGGCAGTTTAGACCTGAGACGTTCTCTTCGATCATCTGTAGGTTTCGCTTGTCTACATGAAGTCTATTATGTGCAGTGTGCAGAGACACGGGGCTAGTCTAGCCACAAACTAACTAACTAATAAGGTATACGATTTTGAAAAGTTGCTTTTTATACACAGTCTATGAATATCATGAGCTGCAACAGGTCTAAGCTGTGGGAGGAAAAAAAAAAACAAGAAAAGAAAAAAAAAAAAAACATGGTTTCCCATTTTCCTGTCTAAGCGAGAGCCAAACAGGCCATATTTCTGACGCATGGAAGCCAGAAACTAAGCGGCAATTTCATGCATTAATCAACAGAAAGACTGCTCTTAAATACTGTTCCAGTGTGACTTGTTGTGTGGACTCAGGCTTTGTTCAGACTGTCAGCCAAAATTAAGTGTTTGGTTAATCCAGATTAAACCCAGGATGGAAAAAAAACAAAACAAAAATTCAAAAAAGAAAAAAAAGAAAATTTTAACAGCTACGACACCACATGAAACGCGATTTTTGCAAATAAGATTCAAGCCACATTTGGATTCCGCTCGTATTTTGCAAAGATGTGTCTCGGTCCCCGAGGCGCTGGCTTAATTTAGATTTCAAAGCGACTTTTTACTACCACTCACAAGATGACACTCAACAATGTCAGGATCCATCTGAGCCTCTGAGCAGTTTGAAGGAGGAGCGCAACAGGCCACGGACAGATGCTGAGCGAAAATGCCTCCTCCGATGCTGGATTGGCTGGTGTGATGGAGATGTTCTGAGCGCGGCTCACCGGAGCGGCGCTGTTGTTTGTGGACTGGGATGATTGATCTCCACTTTTCGTGCTTCCCCGTTTGGTTAAGTGCATCACCAGCATATGAAGTTAGCCTGGCCTATGTCATTTACCACGGCAACGCACGCAGATCGCTTGACGATGTCGGGACACGCAAAATCCGATCTGATCTGGTCACTTGCAAATGACAGTGTGAACAGAATAGAATAATAATAATAATAATAATAATAAAAAAAAAAAAAAAAATCCAATTCGCCTGCAGTCTGAAGAAATCCTTAGACTAAGCAGAGCTGCATCCTAAAACAGTGCGTGAGTGATACATTTCATCCCACCGCGATGGGTGAATCAAATGGCTCTAGGCAGGAAATATGTCTGGGTGCCAAAAAGCAAATATAATTATTGCCCGGTTGGTATTCTGGGTGAAAACTCTACTGTATTCTGTATTTTTGTATAAATGTAAACACACATATATATGAATAAACTACATGTACCCAACTGTTCATCCCTTGTTTTGATTATTGAACCTCGGCTTAGCAGGAAATCGGGCTTCAGAGGCTTCAGGCCAAACAGTCGAGCCGCATACATGCAGGGCCACTGTAATTACCTGCATGCCTCTGCAGAACATGTCTGCAATTTGAAAGGGAAAAAAAAAAAAAAAAAAAAAAAAAAACAGATCGACCACTGGTGGCACTATGAAGAGCGCAGCGTCGCATCCAGAATCATGTTTTGTGTGTTTACCCAGAATGGATGTGGCGTGTGGCCTTCCAAATTACAAAATTTGAAGACATTTATGCGTTTTGGTTCAGGATTCACGAGCGATTCCAAGGAACATTCTCAAGAGTGTTTGCAAGCCAAGTGCGCGGCGCTTTCCAACCATATGTTGTATATTTTAAGTGCTGTTCTACTGTCGGGAGATTAAAGGGAGAGTTGCATGAGGAGAAGCGTGACGCCATTATCTCCACCTGAAGTCCTTTGAGGTGTTCACTATATGCTGAATATTTTCATCCGCCATCTGACAAAATATAAACCAAATATTCCAAATATTTGCCGCACTTAAACATATTGATTGGCTCTTTTTTAACCAGTTAAAATGTTTTGATTGGTTTTTTTTTTACTTCTTCTTGCAAACAGGCAATTGTTTTCTGCCTGTTTGTAAGTTTTCAAATTAGGTCTGCGAAAGGAAACATCGGCCAAAAAATGAAAACGAGAGTTAAAAAGACAGGACACTTGCCTTGACACACACTGATGTTAATTTCTTGTTGAAAAAACAAACAAACCCATGAGTAAACTATGAATTCGCTCTGGCAAGCAGTTTATTTTTCCATTCCCCTTTGTTTGTCTGTCTGCATCACATTAGCATTCTTCTTTAACACATGTGTCATGAATCATAGTTTTCCAAAAAAAAAAAAAAAAAAAAAACACAGATTGAGAACACTCATATATGCAAGTACAGGAGGAAACATGACCAAGCGAATCTGGGATGGAGCCATATGGAGAAGATTGTTTGGCTAGAATAAATTATTTCAGAGCTCTTTTAAACTACGGTGACGACAAATTAAAAAAATGCACGCTCACAGAATGCCGCACTTTGAACATTTGGGAAGATCGCGAATGAAGGGACGAAGTAGACAAGTGTGAACATATGAAATCAATAACTGAAATTAAATATTGCTCTGCAAAGATGGGGAAATTGCTCTTTCATGGCATTATGAATAAATAAAGCAATCTGGAAATGGCTTTATATGATAAACACTGAGGACACCTAATTAGATAAAGAGAACCTGATTGGAATGTCGTCTCATTACGCTCAGCGCTCGCTCCTGAAGGTTGTGTGTGGACTTGAAAAATTGCCGGGGACTGCACCGCATTAATATCCAGACGTGATGCACTTCCGCGGTTTCCATTCGCAGCCGCCCTGTCGCGAGGGGCACACAATCGCGAGCCGTGTCACAATTTTGCTCGCCGCTATCGGGGAACAACAGGAAGGCAGCGAGAGGCTCATTGTTTGCGGACGTGTTGTAATGAATGTGCAATTGTGCCGGCGTGAATGGCCGCGATGGAGCATGTGCAAGACGTGACTGGCGGGCTGACCCCAATAGCATGTATATGGACGCCATGTGGCTCAGCGGTTTTGCAGGCCACGTGGGTCTCCTCCATCATGCTGTACCAGTTTATAGAATCTCACAGGACAAATTATTGGTTCAAAGGACACTCCCATGACTATCAGTGATTCGATTGCCCTTTAAATAATTATGTCGCGGCTCCATTTCATCTGGGCTTTTTTTTTTTGTTTTGTTTCCTCTCCCTCCTCCTCCCCCGTGCTGAAAAAGGAAGCCGCTTGTGTACGGATTCTGACTGGAGGTCAGGACCGAAATTAAACAGAGCGAGGAAACAAGCCTTAAAAAAGCCACTGTAAACAACCTCCACCCGAGTGATAACGCGAAGAGATATCGGTATCAAGAGAAAGACAGGAAATGTTTGAGAAAAAGAAAATGATCGAGCCACAGGCCAGCACCCTCGGCAACAGGTGTGTCACGGCAGTTGTGTGAGAGGAATGCAAAAAAAAAAAAAAAACAAACAAACAAAAAAAGGCCATCAGATCCCTCTTTTGATAGCGGCGCAGCAAACACTGGGCTTTATAAAGCCTTTATAAAGCCCAGTGTTTGTGGAAACAATGTTGCAGTGCTGTTAGCGGAGGAGACCGGACCCCAGGAAGTTGGTGATTGAATGAAATATTTTCAGAATCCATGGATCATTGCTGACTCAAGGCTCTTTTTCTGTGCAGGAAATGACCTAAGCCCCCCCGCCGAAAGCCTCTATGAAAGCACTTATTTAAAAGTGTCCAAGAGGACTCTCTCCTGACACCAGCCATAACCTCCGTGGTTTCTCCCTCCGAACGAGGAGCTTCTTCTTTCTCCATCCTACCCTGCAGACAGCTCCCAGCTGCACCAACTAATTTTAAAAAAAAGTTTTTTTGTCTTTTTTGTTTTGTTTTCCTGACTTTAAGTGAGCTGAACTTGGACGGCAGTGTGCTGGCTCCTGATGGATCAGCTCCTCATGAACCCACGAATGCAACGCTGACATATGTGCGAGAAGACGCTTTGTTTTTTTGCCCCCCCCCCCCTCCAAGTTTTGCTTGGTTCTGTCAGGCGGAGACAAATATGCTTCCGTGTTTCTCCACCAGCTCCAGTTTGGGCAACAGTTTTGGAAAATAATTGAGCGTAAACAACTCTGTCTGACAGACGTCGGTTCAAATGGAGTCTTTGTGGTCGTCATCCAAAAATAACAATACATTCAACTGCGGAGTGCTCGCAACAGCTTGAGAGCTTTAACTGCAAATAGAAAAAGGCAATGAGGCAACGTCTCGCTGCAAAGGCGGCGGTTCCTCGCAGATAAATCATCAGTACATTGTTGTTGTTGTTGTTTTTAATTCAGGTGCACAAAACTTAAGGAGGGATGACCCCCTGGTCACCTTTGCGCTCTTCTAGTGAAATTCACAAAAGTGTTATTTTTTGCATTCTTTAACTGACAAGGGAACTTACTGTACGTGTGGTGACACGAGCGCGAATCACCGCCCTGCGGTTGTTTGCCTCCGCGAGCCAGTTGCGTGGCATTTAGCATGCATGTCTGTCTATGACATGCAATGTGAAGATTTCGAGTAAATTATATTAAGTGTATTAAGAGTAGAAAAATGACATCACCTCATCATTGATATATATGTATATATGTATATATGTATCAAATAACTTGTGTCCAAATTCAGGCTTTGTGACATCACATTGACCAGGTTTTCCGGTGTCGCATTCACAAGCCAGGCTGGTTTGTGGTCACAGTGACGATGGCCTTTGTCCCTTTGACCATCAAAAAACCTCATCAGTTCAACCCTGAACCTGATTTAAGGTTTGGCTTTCCCTCCAGAAACATCTGAGGATATAGCATTCATGCTATAATGTTCAAATCATGTTTTAATTCCCAAGCCAAGGCAAAGCCGTTACAATACTATAAATATGGCAAACATGCCAGCAGATGGTATTTTGTTTGTTTGTTTGTTTGTTTAAATGAGCCCCTTCTTTTTTTAAGCAAAAGTCAGTACTTCTAAGACGCAGTGGATTAGGCACAAATGTTATATGTAGCAGCCGTGGTCTGACTTTACATATCAGGAGGAGGAGGGGGGGGGGGGGAAACGTATGAGAAACAACCACAGTGTTATGAAATGCCACAAGTTATATTATGTAATTAATACTGTCTGAATAGAAAAACCCATCATTATGCTGTATTTCTTAAGAGTTTACTGGAATACTGCTTAAAGCTTTTATCACAGGTCCAATCCAGAGTGGCACTTGAATGCTTAGTGGTTGTTTGATTTTGGTGCCATGTAAGTTCTTCCACAATTTGCAAATAACAAACAGTATTTCTGTTCATAAACTTCTCTCCGTCTGCAGCCTGCAGCCTGTTTGCCCGCACATATGCATCCCCACTTTACTTGAAAATTTATGGGAAACAGCTTGCACACAAACTCTTTTTGTCAAGTGCAGTCACATGAAAGTTTTGAGTAGCTATGCAACTCAAAACTATATGCTGTTTTTTTTTTCATGTGCCGCGTGTTGCCAATAAAATTTGAAAAAAAAACAAAAAAACAAAGAGGGCGAATTGGGATTTAGAGTGCGCCATATCCACACCATGCCCAGACTACATTGAAATCATATTCATGACCAGCATTTTCCTCTGTCATGAGACTGAATAACATGTAATTTGTAGTCACATGATATTTTTTACTATGGAATTATGTGCTCTTATTTCTGAGCTTGAAAATGGCCTGGCAATCAGGGAGAGTAACATCTGACGAGATAAAACATCTGACAGAGCTGTCAGAAGACTGACAAGGCAACTGTCACTTCGTGCCATGTGTGACTTGAAATGACACTCACCTGTCCGCACTGACGCTGCAGAGCAGCCTGCACGGGTGGGAAAACCGAGGCCACTCGAGGGCGTGGGGAGTGGCCAGGTCACGACAGACAGAAAGAGGTTAATAACATGGACGGAAAAGAACATGGACTGATGACAGAGAGAGAACAGGCTATTTGCGTCCTGATATTGAAAAACCACCTCGAGCTCATTCCTTTCTGGTAAAAAAGGCCGTTTTTTAGAGGTTTCAAACTAGATGTGCAGGCTCAGATGTGTCGGCGGGCGTGTCGCATTTGCGTCCAGGCTTTTCAGATTTACCGTAAAATGCCCACTTTTGGGATCGCGCCTCTGACGAGCCAAAGCGATACCGACGGGCCTGAGTCCAGGTGGTAGCCTGAGTCCAGGTGGTAGCGACGTCGGCTGCTTGACGCGTCCGTCACCAGATGCTCCGCCTTCAGGATGCTTCACTGATATATCACATCACACTCAGTTTAATCAGGGAAAGCGCGAGGGTGGGTAAATGTTGTGCTTTTTAATGGCATAAGAAGGAATACACAGACACTTTGATCTGCCTGGCCACTGAAACAACATTAGTCAGCCTGCATGTTCTGACTGTTCGATGGTGGTTAGCCCACAATTTTCTCACATTTGTGCCCTCATGATTCACTGTCGCGAGAATGGCATGTGTTTTTTCAGTTGTTTTTTTTTGTTTGTTTTGTTTTGTTTTTAAATGAGTCACTACAGCGAAAAAGGGCATCCTCAAACGGCCAGGTTGCGGATGCGCTTCTGCGCGCTCTCCTCTGCATATATTAAGAACAACGACAACAACAAAAGTGCATTATCCACCCTCTTGAATGCATGACAAAGCTCTTTATCGTCATAAACTGTCTTTTTTGTGTGTGTCCCCTCCCACCCAGTCTGTGAGTGTGTGTGTGGGAATCAGCACAGGACCCTAGTCACAGGTCAGGGGCTCTAAGGTTACTAATAGCCCACACCAATAGACTTGTGATCCAAGTCTTGCCCTTTATAGCGTTCTTCCCTGCGGTCAGAGGAGAATGCCTTCCCCCTCAGGTAGGGAGCGCAGGCCTGGCCAGCCCCGTCCCCGGAGGATGTAACAGGAGGCTTATCGGAGTGCTGGGCTGTGCTGTAATACTCCTGTGAAAGGTCTTTCAGGCCGCCTCCCAATATTGATTTTTCTGAGCAGGAGGGAAATTGAGAAGCCCCCCCTCAGAATCACTGGAGCTGTGGAGGAGACAGGTAGAGATAGAAAGTGAGCAGCGGAGGAGGGAGGGAGGGGATGCAGGGAGGTGGGGACGGCAGGAGGGACAGACACCAGGAGACACAATCCCCTTTTGCACAGAGATGCCACAATGCTGCAGATAAGAAGACCCCATGTCTATGCCGCTGTGCTAGTTTACGCTGGATCAAACGGTGCCGGCCTAGCGCTCTCCCAGTGTGCGGTTTCAGACATTCCTGCGCTGCGGAATCAGAGGTGGGACGCGCAAACGCGGCAGCATCGGCGTGGAGTCCGGTGTTCTACCTTTTACTCTTTTGGCTCTGCGACCGCCAAAGCAGCACAGAGACACCTTCCGCCTCCCCTCTGTCCCGGGGCATTCTATACAGAATGGCGAGGCATCGTAATGGCGGTGCTAAAGTCGCACACAGGATGTGTAAAAAAGGGCTACGTGAGCTATGAGTACTCGCACACCCGGTCTCTGGTCATAGAAGGTTTAAGATTGATTTGATTGCCTCATAAAGCACACAGACCGTTTTCTAATAGGCAACAGACCAAGGCTGCGGGCTAAAACTGTTCGGAATACCTTCGTATGACTGCAAACACTTTCCTGTGGCACCCTGAGAATGAACGCCATAGTCACTAAAGCTGACGGCCAGATATCCCTGAGCCCATCAGTCACTTCAGGGGGAGAAATAACATGTTCATTCCAAACATTTCACCGCATCGGTGTCTAGTTGATAAGGTAAGGTAGTCACCAACTCTGGAAGTGTTTTTTTTAAATTAGGAGGATGCAGTGAATGATGATGATTACGCAAAGAAAAAAATCTCAACAGCTCCATACATATTATTAATATTATATGTTTTTATACATATAATTTGTCATTCTTTTTGACAGTTCTGCATTTTATCTCATGAGATGTTAATATGTTAATATTTATGTATACATTATACATTTATTGCACTGTTTGTTCCTCCACGTAGCCCGTAGGAGGTACATGAGATTTTGAATAAAGCATCCATGCAAAATCCCTTAAAATTATTTATGTAGAAAATAATTTAATCAGCTAAGATATAAATGAACATTCCTAAACTGAATGTCATACTCCTTATTAAATGTCATTACTCTTTAAAAAAAATAAGAGTCGCTCGAGAGAGAGAAAGAAAAAGCTTGAGGTGGTGTTGTGACTGGTCAGTTTGTTATTAGCGGTAAGCTTGACCCAACATTTTAGTGATGAAAAACATTTGCCAAGAATGGTCACAGATATTAACAACATGTTTTTAGGGGCTGGGGGATTTAGAAGGTTTAAGAAATAGACACTGATGGCACATCACTGTGTTTTAACACCCTCCCCTCCAACCCAAAATGCATTAGGAGTAGTTGGCTGGGGGGAAAAAAGAATTCCCAGGGGGTTAATCACTGAAAAAAAAGTTTGAGAAGCACTTGTTCATAATATCATGTATGCATAAATATGTATCGTTTAACTTGTACTTTGTTGCACTTGCGTCGACTTTATCCGTGACACGCTAAAATAATTGATGCTGTCACATACCCGCCACAACAAGATAACTGCAGGCACAGTGATGACAGCTAAATGACAACAGCTGCTCACCGCCTCGAAAGAGTGACGGGTTTCAGTCCGTGTCGAGATGAGGCAGAAAAACGCCGGGGCCCAGAATCTGACGCCGCCAGACTGGTTGATGAAGGAGTGACTGAGGGTGGGCAGGCAGGCTTAAATGGCAGAGTGGGCGAGGAGACGCTCAAACAACGGTGACCTGGGAATCCCGGGTACAGAGACAGACACAGCGGTGGTCGGAGTCGTGCATGGAACACTTGGAAATAACTCAAGCATGAATTTGAACCCAACCCTAAACCCTTAACACGGAGGTTGACGAGAATGGTTAATGGCATATTTGAAGAGGAGGCACGGCCCATGTCACATACAGATGCCCACTCCCACTCTGCTGAAGCGCCCTTCATTTCACGAGCAAGGACCATACATAAGCAAAGTGTGTTCGCTCAGTTGAGGGGAGACTTCCTGCTGAATGTGCTGCAGCAGCAGCAGCAGCAGCAGCTAAGGACCCTGTGAGAGAGGGGATGGAGGGGATGATGGGAAACAAGAGGTTGGGTGGGAGGACGGGGGACAGAAGAGGAGAGCAGGGTTAGGCTGGTATTTATAGAAACGCCGGAAATGGTACAGTTGAGGCGGGGAAAAGCTACTGAGACTTTGCTGTCGGCCTCTTTTAGGTGGAGGGTGTAAATACAACAGAAGGCTTTGGGACAAACTTCCTTTTCTCCCACACAAACAGGAAGACTGGACTTTTTTTCGTAGCCAAATACAGTGCAACCTTTGTTATCAGCTTAATACAACATAAAATGTCCAGTTAGTTCATATCAGGGTCAAGTTTTGAGTATTTACACGGGTGCCCTGGGAATTTAATTTTGTATGGAACATGCTTTATGACCCACGCGCACAGGATCAGTCAGTCAGCACAGACTCGCCGTTGGGGGGGGGATTTGTAATTTCCCACTTCCACTCCTCACTGATCCGTCTGGGGTATTTTTCGGTATGACGCACCCTCCAAGAGAATGTACAAATGGAGTGGAAGTGAGGGGTGACGGTTTCAGAGAGATGCTGCGATAAAAAGGAAAGCAGGGAAACAAGAGGTCAAAAGCTAAAGTCATGGCTGGAGCCATAACAAACCATCTCGCCAACAATGGTCCTCCCCCGTACTCAAACTCGTCCTACCAGAACAATTAAGTCTGGAGGGACATCTGAGTGCATTACACCATGCCAATTCAATTACTTAAGACTTTGCCATTTCCTTCGCTTGTGTAGCATCAGCGCTCAAAGCCACTGACTCTTAAGTGGAGGCTGGTCGCCACCGGGAAAGCCGGCAATCATGCTTGGCTATACTGCTTCTTTCTTTTTTTTTCACCCCCACAAACATGCATGCACTGCGCATTTTGCAGGTTAAAGGAAACACTCGGGGACTCTAAAAAATTGAGGCATGCGAGGAGCAGGAAGCAGGGCCTGGCAGAGTCAGCAACAGGCCGCAGCACATTTGTTATTGTTGTTATTTGTCTTTCTCACAGTCGCAGTCATTGCCCCTCTAACCCAGGGGTCAGCCGAGTTTGACTTTCCCCCAGGGGTTCAAACCAGGAGGAGTTTTGCAGTAGATTATTCGACTCAAGCTGAAGACCGGCCGCCGCGGGCGCTGACATTTAAACAAGTTTTTTTATGGCTGAAACTCAGAGCCGTATATATATCATGTAAGTGCCCCGCGTAAGCTTTGTCCGAATCAGTGAGTGTGTGTGTTTTTGTGGTCTGTCAAAATAAGGCAGATGAGAAGCTCTGGACCAATTCTTTTGTAAAGTACAGCGTACCCTGCTGGAGGGGTAAGGCCGGAGCTGTATGGGTGGGCGTAAAAACCATGGCAAATACCCCCATTTGAAGGAAGGGAGAAAATGGACCCCAGAAAAACTGAATGAATTTTCCACCCGCTAAGAGAGGGGGGGGGGGGGGGGGGGGGGGGGGGGGGGGGTATTAAAGGGGAGAGAAGGACGAGGCTGTGATAGGGAACGCACTCACCACGCTCATTGTCATGGAGGAGATGGAGTGTTTGAGAGCGTCAGCGCAAGTTAGACGCCTCTGATGACATC
>CAAKHG010007441.1:9812-29461 GCA_901007715.1 Dactylopterus volitans
CTTTTAAATTTGTTGCAAATGTCAGTAAGAAGATGAAGTTTTGTCTGAGGAAGGCTCACACATGTAGCTTGAGGCAGAGCACGCTTTTGTTTTTTTTGTTTTTTTTTCGGTAGAGGAAATGTTCTTATACTTAATATTAAATTAGTATTTTGTTGATATTAAGAAAAAAAACACATCAAAGCTACTGTTGAATGGAAGGCTACAAGCGAGTGTTTGTTGCCTTGTGGCTTTTGTGCATTAAATAATGTCTTCAGCCCCGCGTATGCCGCGTATATCCTGTGTATATAGTCTACTGCCGCTGTAATATAAATCCAGGACGCAAACCCAGGGCCCTATTATTATTTTCTGTTCCAAGGCCAGCAATTGTTCTCTGTCCTCAGGTCAGGACACAGTTCTATCTGGTGTTTGCGGTGCAAAATGGCCTTTCTTTTAACACTCCGCTGAGATTAGTATTCTGCATCGCAATATGCAGCAAAAGTCGATAGGAAGAAAAGGTCAGAGAGGAGACTCCATGCTTTCCATCCCCGCAAATAGACATTTTATGCTTAACTCCCACCCTTGTTTGTGGAATTTGGAGCAATGAAGGTGAGACCAACATGGCAGAGTCTGCGTCCGCTACATGCCAGCAGTGTGCATCGCCGGGAGCCTGATATCTCTGTTTTGTCACATGCGTGATGCTCTGTTGGTTAGTCCACAAAGCGTGATTGGAAATAATTGGAGGGACTTCGAGGTACAGGGCGCAGTCACAATGTGCCGGTGGATGGTGACATTATTGGAACAAAAATAACCAATGCACATCATATCAGGGTCACATCGCTCCCCATACGTAGAAAGATAGATGACATGTCAGGGGATCGCCGTGGTCTTTGGTAATGAGTCATGGATGTTTGTGCAAGAACCCTCATGGCAATTTATCCACTGTTTGTGGAGATGGAGACCAGAGTGGTGAGGAGAAAAATAGATCAATAGATAAATAGATAAACAGATAAATGATGAAAAAATAGACATAAATACATTTTAAAAACGGGCAAAATACTTTTTACAGTATATTTCACCATTGTAACGCGTCTTCTGTGGCATTTGCGGTTTGAAATCCGCACATATCAGTGTTTTTGTCTCTTTTTTTTTTTAATGAATTCACCGGCAGCGCCACCTTTTTTTTCTATTACTCCAACATAATCCATTTTTAATCAGCTCTCATACGTTTGCTTCTATGTGGTCCAAAAAGTATTAGAAAAAAAACAAGAAAACAAAACATTACTTAGCCCTACGATTGCATGGATTGACATGTTTATGGACGCGATGGTTTATCCTGAGTTGATACCGCAGTCACAGTCTCATGAATACTCACCGGCGTAGTAATCCTCAGAGGAAGTAGTTTCCATCATCTGCCCTATTTACTTAACATTAACATTATTACTATTTTTAAGCATTATACCTAATCATGAACCGCTGTTTACCACATGGCTGTACTGACTCTCCGCACACCGGGTGTCACTCACTTTTTTGCTTTCAAATTATTTATATGTAATGTTGAGAAGCCTTGAAATTTGATTCATTTCAAATGGATTCGTACAGACACAGAAAATGTTTAAAGTGCCATATAGTACTGGAGCTTTTTAAAATCTACTTCATATACCCGTGGTCTCCTTTTCATGTCCTAGCATTAAAAAAAAAAAAAAAACATCTTCAGGTATTTTCACTTGATCCTCAGAGTCCATAAATATTTTTTTAAAGTGACAATACCCAACTTTTTGATCGAAGTCAACATTTTGTAGCAAAGTAACTTGATTATCAACGTAATGTTACTGGCCTTGATAATGGTTTCTCATGAGCTTTGGTTTTACTGTCTGCTGCCAGCCTGGTTTATTCTTTATGCTAGAACTGATTCACTAATGTCTCTCTACAAAAAGCATTGAGCCAGTTGCACTGATCAGTAAATTACGCTTCCAGGAGTCTTATATTATTAGTCTTATCCTGTTGTTTGTCAGACAGACCCTCATCATAACTTCCGGTTACGCTCCGAGTTGTGTTTCAGCCAACCACAAACTTGAGCAAACCGACTGGCAGATGGCGGACTGGAATAAAAGCATCTCCATCTACCATTTGTACAAATTAATTGCAGGATTTGAATGGAATCCAGTAGAATCTTGCAATTAAAGATTCCCACCCCTACATAGTAGAAAAGTGGGAGTATTTGTGGTCAGTTTTCATCTGTTCATGAGATTTATTGGCAAGTAGGAATGACACAAAATGACACCAAGCTTTTTTTTAAGTCTAGTGGCTGCGTAAAAATCCCACAAAAGGGCACGGAATCAGTGTTCCATGTCCAATACGTGGCAAAGTCTTCCGAGATTATGTCCAATTTTATTGGCCAGAATCAAAATTCGCATTACCTCAATGAGCCTTTCAATCTGTTGAGTGAGCAACACCCTCTGACCTTTGACCCTTGACTTGAGTGAGGAAAACTGCTAAAAAAAAAAAAACACTTTACAGGGAACAATAGGAGAAGAAACCTCATGTAGATCCGCACAGAGGGGGGATCCCTTTTCCAGGATAGATAGACGTGAAATACATGTAGCATAATTTACAGATTACAGTGACAGTATTGCTGATAAGAATAATACGTGATCAGGTTTATTTAACATGAAGTAACTTGAGGTGTGGTCACGCAGCGCTGCCACCATTCAACATCCTCTCCACTGCCGTGACCTGGAAGAGGGCGGGGCCCAAAGAACTACTAGCGCTAAAACGATGAGTTTTGAGGGATTCATTGTGACTAAACCTGCCCACCAAGCTGGTCATCGGGACATGTAACTAGCCAGAGGTCAAAGGCAAATAGTTTGAATTTTGGATTTAAAGATCTCAGTGGAGCCAGATTGCCTGATATCTGCAGGGAGATTATTCCAAAGGAAGGGGGCCCGATAAGAGGAGGGCCTGTAACCAGATGATTTCTTTATGACTCTGGGGACAGACCGGAGTCCACTGCTCTCAGAGCGTAATGCACTAGTCGGGGGATAGGGTCGGATGAAGTCAGGCAGATACTTCGGATGAGCCCATGAAGTGCTTTGTAAGTCAGCAGAAGCACCTTAAGGTCTGATCTGACATGTTCAGATTTTCCGGTTCTTGTCAGGAGTCCAGCAGCAGCACTCTGAACCACCTGAGGACATTTTCTGGTTGTGTGTGGAGGACCTGAGATCCGAACATTACAGCAGAGAGACAATGGCATGAATTAAAAGCGTCAGCCGTGGACGGGAAAGACCTGATTCTTGCTATTCTTGTTATGCTATTTCTTTGATATGTTGATCACAGGAGAGAGCAGGATCAAATTTAACACCAAGATTCTCGACATTTAAACTTGAAATTTGAAGATGCTGCTATTTGATTAAACCGGTGACAAAGATGGGTGGGGCCAATGACCATGTTTATCCAAACTTAGCAGGAGGGAGTTATATCTGTTTCACCGCTGGCAAGTGGGCCTCCAAGTTTGAAATGTGGAAATGATCATTTGCCCCTAGCGGCGCACACATCTGGGTATCATCAGCATAACAGTGGAAATGTATTCCATAGCTGCGTATGATCTTGCCAAAAGGGGAAATATAAAGAGAGAAGAGCAGACGGCCAAGAACCGAGCCCTGCGGCACTCCATATTTCATATCAGTAAATATTAATGTTTTGTTGATGAAGGAGACACATTGAGTTCTACCGCATAAGTAAGACTGTAACCAGGCAAGAGCCAGGCTGTAGAGGTAGAAATGTTTTTCTAGCTGTTTTAAGGGTTTACTTGTGGTCGATGGTGTCGAATGCTGCGCTGAGGTCCTAGTAACGGAAGCGGAGAGGTAGAATTAGAACCAATACTGAATAAAATGTCATTTACCAATTTATTAAGAGTGGTTTCAGTGCAGTGACAGGCCCTGGGGGCAGACTGCATAGGTTCAGATAGGTTACTAGCAATTAAATGTGCCAGCAAAGCAATTGCTCTCTCCAGCACTTTAGAGAAGAATTGGAATATATAGACCTGCCTATAATTAGTTAGTGAACCAGGATCAAGGTGAGGTTTCTTTGGTGATGGCTTAACCACCGCCATTTCAGACCTAGCGGGTACAACGGCAGAATTAAATGATGAATTTACGATGTTCAGCATCACAGTTTGGCCGGCAAATCGTCCAGGAGGCGGGCGGCTGGTCCTGAGGCGGAGGCCAGGTCACTCGGCATTTCCAGGGATGTAGTCTCAAAGTCAGTCAGACATTGCGGTGGAGAAGCGCGACATTGTTCTAAGTCCAACACCGCAGGGGGGTCTGGAAAGGTGAAGGTAATTTTGAGTCTAATTTAATCAATTTTACGACTGAAGAAGTCTAATCACCTGCATGAAGAAAAGGCCCCCATCGCAGCTGATGGCCTCTGAGTTAGTTTAGCCACAGTTTCACGGAGGAGTCTGGGATTGTGTTTATTATTACTAATTAGGTGAGAGAAATACGCTGCCCTTTGAAAGAGTAAGAGCTCATCTGTAGCTTCATGCCCTCTCATGCCATGCGAGGTAAGAGTTATCACATTTTGTTGATCAGTAGCTTCGCAATAATTTCAGCAGCTTTACTAGCAAGGCCTCAGAAACACGTATTATCACTAAGTGCCACCGCCACGGCATGTTCACATTTTGTGCCTATGTGTGGTGTGTGTGTTTAGGAGTAGCGATGAGCTGGGTGTGCGCTACGGCGACCGCCGAAGAGCTCTGCCTTTCAACTGGCTGCGTAACATGCAATTAATATGTTTAATAATGTCAGGATATTACGTACCTGAGGAATGAGGAATCGGCTCTGATGACTTAGAAGAACATAATAAGAAATGATAAACGGCAGCTCACATAAGAACGAGAAAATGCTGCTCTTGTGAGGGTGTTGTTTCAGTTAAAGTAATATTAGAACAAAATATAAGGTCTGTAGGAAAAATAAAATAAATAAAGTGACTAATTTTATGTGTATCACTTTGTTTGGAAACATAAAAAGAAAAAAACAGCAGTGAAATGATGGATGAAAGAGACCAAGCAGTCAAAAAAAAAAAACATCTTCATCTTCCAGAGTTGGAGTCAGGGTCAAGAGGCAGGAAATGGTGGAAAAGGAGAGGAGATGGAGGGAAGGAAGTTGCCGTGGGGCTTTTGAAAGTCTTTAAGGACGGGAGGCAAAAATAGGAGGAGAAAACATGCACGAAGGGAGGCAGTAAGCTGATTGGCCTGATCTAAGCTTCCCCCTCTACCAGCTGAGGAAAAAAAAAAAAAAAAGAGGAAGGAGTAGAAAGGCGAAAAAAAAATGGCATGAGAAGGATACAGGGCTGCTCTGGGGCCCTCTTAGTGAGATGAGAGGACAGACAGATGGTGCATTGTGTTCACATTAGCATATCTTAATTTGAAGCAACACCACAACACTTCAATTTGCTTTGCATCTGTTGGTGTGTGAGGGACAGAAAGGTAGTGCCATGGCAAATTTTGTCACCGGCGTTCCAAAAAGCCACTCAGGGACTAAGATAAAGAGGTTTAGCGGTGCCTTCAACAGGGTTTTGCCCGCATATCTAAACTCTTAAGTCGTCCCTACGCCGAGTTTAATTGCTGTTAGGAAGAACTTCAAACCCTCTAACAAACATAATTCATTTAAACACTTGCTCCTCCACTTTGGAATCAGTGGCCCTTCAGCGTCCTGGTGAGGATGCGGGCTGGCGCAGGGTAACGCCTGCAGCTCCGTGACCTCACCAGCAGTTTCATCCGTGGGGGGGAAAAAAAAAACGATTTAGTCTTATGTGATGTGCGCATGTGAAGGATTGACATGGCGAGCGTCGATTCAAAACTCCGCTCGGCTTTTGAAATCCTCCTCTTGGCAGAATTTCCATAATTTGTGGGAGCGGAATATGTGTAATATAGCAAGAACAAGGAGAACAGAACATTAACAGAACGTTTGAGGGGAATTTCACTTTATTACCGGTCACTTTCGGCAACGTCGCTGTGCTAATAATTCAGGAGACGGAACCTTAAATCATTTCTAAAAAGAAATGTGACGTTTGTAGGCGAGCATCACATGCAAGGGGTTCTGAACTGGTTCTGGCTGAACTGGATGGATGAAGCTGTGCAATGTCACGTAGGAACAGGGATTGTACGATGCTTTTTTTTTTTTTTTCCACCTCAAGTTTATGTTTCATGCGCAAAACATCCCCACTATCAATGGTCGATACGCGATCTCGTGGAATCCAGAAGCTCGGTACCCCAACTAGGAGGCACAGGATTCTTGCACGTCACCGCTTCAGACGTCTGCCTAAGCACCCTCCTACCTAAGTACCTTCTCCTATAAGTCTCTCCCTTTGTAATCATCTTTATTACTTTCTTCTTTCCCTCTCAACCATTTCCCAAAACCATCGCCTCTGTTTGTCTGATGCCGAGCCACTTTTTTTTTCTTTTTTTTTTTACATTTTTCCCCAGTTCCTTGGTTTCACATCTCTTGCCAAGTTGCTGCTCAACTGACTCCGAGGTACCACACCACCGCTGTAAGGAAATTTTTTGGAGGGGGGATAGTTTTCTAATCTATGCACAGCATCTGACTGGAACCCGAGCTCGATGCATAATGAATAACAAGAAATAAATGATGAAAAAACTTGCAGACACCTGGGCGCCATCTGTGTCAAGAAAGTTCTGTTTGATTCCCTCCCCCTCCCCCGGCTCTCCCCCAACACCCTTCCTCTCTCCTTTCACATCTATCCTACTTTTTCCTGTGTTTCATGGCGAGAAATATGTTGCCATTGAAAGCCGCCGCGGCAAACGAAAATGTACGTAAAACAGGTTGGAAAGCCGCTGTGCAACCTCTGAGATTTCCTCCAAACCATTTTCTGTCTTGGCTTTTTTTTTTCACGTAAGCAGATTTAAACGGTTTGGACGGGGCGAGCCGGGGAGGTGAGGAAACCACAGATTTGCGTTTTCATCCCTCTCATTCCTCTTTCATTCCCTTTTAATGATAAAAAAAGAAGAAGCTGCCTCTGAAAATGGACGGAAAGTTTTCTGAGGCCCAAAAAAAAAAAAGACTTTCTACACACCTGAACTCATCAGCTATTCGTGTTGTCATTCGTAATGCGGCTGATCATTTTGCATCCTGCATGACCTGAAATGTTCTGGCCCCTCGTGCCCTCCACGACAAAAGTCATCTAAAATATACTTAACCTGAAAAGTTTATGTTGTTTCGTGGTTTAAAACGAGATCGCACGTAGTTTAGAGGCGTGGACAGACGGACTGAGAGAAGCATGAACATACAGGTGATGGATTTCCCAGTTCGTTATGAAGCATCCGGCATGTTTTACATCATTTCGGACTGATTTCATCGGACAACATCCGGATAGGCTCTGGTCCTTCTTTAAAAAAAAAAAAACAACTTCTGGAGTTCATTTCATTCCTGCAGGTATTAAACCATTTTTTTCTTCCTGGGCAGAGGTATGTACGGCAGTCAGGGCTACAACCTTGTAGATAAAATAAAGTGATGCTTTTTTTTTTTTTTTTAAGCTGATACATGCAGTTTACTGAAGAGGAGGCTGCGGCTGTGTAGATAACGCAGTGCAAAAACCGTGGTATGATGCAGTGGTATTTCTTCGAGCCGCGTTGCTGTATGTTTTATGAGCGGCACTCTGGTTTTCAACTGCAGATGCATTCCAAACCAGGCGCGGATGCAGACGAGGATAAGGAGGAGGCAATGCCTTTGTGATGCCGCATCAGTACTCCAACACTTTTATTTTCCACATGGCCAGATTTGTGGCGTTAAAAAATATATATATAATTAGATTTAAAAAGATAATCGCAACATATCCCCTTGTTTATCGACATATATCGAATCATAACCCCTGGAAGGCCCACAGTATTTCCAGTGCAACCCTGGGATCAAGTCTCAAGGTCTTCAGCAAGATCTGTATATTTAAATCGTTTTTTTTTTTTCTCGAGGTTCCATCGCTGTCTTGTGATGTTGAGGTGCGTCTCATCTCGTCTTGTTTCATATTTTCCTTAAAATGTGACTGTGGAGGGGGGGAGCCTGCAAGTCAGCAAACTTTGATGTTCCTTGGACTTCAAACGGACCTGGCCTTGCTTTGATGCATGTGTAATGTGATTGTCCAGCTGGAAAATTAATCATTTTCCACACAACTTGAATCCAGAAGGATGGCGGGGCCCCGTTTGGCTAATGCGTAGATTATCTTCTGCAGGCCATTAACTCAGGAATATGTAACACGCTCTCACACCTGATCATTTCCATAAACACGTAGCTCCGACTGTAACTATAAAAAGTAAATATCATCGGCAACATATTTTCTCTGTCTTTTTGTATATGTACAGTATCTCTACCTTATCCCTGGCCACTGTAGTTGCTAACAAGCTGTCTCTGATAGAAGGTCGTCTGCTGCTGTAGCCCATCATCTTCAAGGTCGGAGGTGTTGTGGGTTCAGAGATGCTCTCCTGCAGACCTCGGTTGTAACGATGGTTCATGGAGTAACTGTCGTCTTTCTATCAGCTGGAACCAGTCTGGCCGTTCTCCTCTGACCTCTGGCATCAACAAAGCATCTTCTTCCAGAGAACTGAGCCTCACTGGGTATCTTCTCTTTGTGGGACCATCCTCTGTAAACCCTAGAGATGGTTGTGTGTGAGAACCCCAGTAGATCAGCAGCTGCTGAGACACTCAGACCAGCAACCCTGACACCTTCAAAGACACTTAAACCACCTTTCTTCTCCATTCTGTTGCTCAGTTTCGAAGCTTAGAAGATCATTTTGACCACGTCTATGTGTCTGAATGCACTGAGTTGCTGTTGTGTGATTGGCTTATTTGATATGTGCATGAAAAACACAGCTGACATGTGTACCTAATAAAGTGCCTGCTCCGTAGTTCTCTGGTCGGCATCCTCACCAACATGGGCTGTTGCCAAAGTATTTAATTTTAATTAGACACGCCTTGCATGCAGTTAGGTTCTGCCCAGGTCCTCCCATCAACCTCACAGAGGTCAGAATGCTTCCCCAGGCTAGCCCTTAGCCGCGCAGGTCGCGGGTCAAGTCCGACGTTTCGTACAGACGTCAGAGGCGCGCAAGCACTCACAAAGGGCCGCCATGTTGTTGACAGTCAGGTACTGTGAAGTTCTTTTAGGTGATTTTAATGTTGAAAATTGAGTTTTAAAACGTGTCCTTCCTGAATTTTCCGCATCGGGGCTTTAAAAACAAATGTTTCCGAAATTTCTCAAACGTGGATGATGGCTGATGAGCCGCTATGCTTGGCGGTGGGGACGGAGGATGGCGCGAGGCATTCATGAGCATCCACTGCAGCTGCCTCGTGCCAGCGCCGCCTTCGCCTCACAGACGCGACCATCACTCAGCGGGTCTTTTCAAACGCACAAGTGACAAATGATGCGGTTCCCCTGAGGATGACAGTTGCCTATTTTGGTTGTGCGCATTTGTTTTTTAATTCATCTCACATTTGTCTCCTCCGTGTAAGAGCCCCAAACGGAAGTTCCTGTACTTTACTTCCTATGAGCGTCAGCCTAAAAGTGCCTTTAGTTCTGATGTGTTGAAAAAGTGCAACCATCTGCATCTGCTTAGTAAAGTAAAATGAACACCTCCACCCAACGTTATTTATGTTTTGTGATATTTTGGGGGTAGAACACATCTGCGCCATCTTTTCCAATTTGAAGCGAATGCGTTTTGGCCGTCGCTGTTGCGTTCTTGTCATTCTTCGATGTGTGTGTAAGTGACACCGATCTGTTCGCCTTGATCATTGTGAGCTGAAACGCATCTCCCCGCTTAAGCTCCCGCTGATGACTCACCGTCGGATTCCTGAAGCCGCCTGTGGGGCTAAAGGCATCGCCCCGCATTGATGCCACTCATGAAAGCGCAGTCGTTAACCCAGTCATGGTCGTTATTCAGGCTTAAAAAGGACGGCAACACACGCAAAAACCCCATCCAAACGTTTCGTCCTTTGTTTTGATGGCGAGAAACGCGGCGCGGCGCTTGTCACCGGATGACTTGCTTGAAAGATGAGAGCGTCGGCCTCATTGCTCATACCCACCGCCTCGTCTCGGCACCGGTGCGTTTCTGGAGGAGCACGGTTTCCCCGTTGAATGTTTGTCATTTCGGCGGAGGACTGGAAATTGACGCTGGGAACATTGCGGCTCGTCCAACAACAGCCGAGCGCAATATTGAAAAATGGAAGTGTCTGCTTTTTAGGGTGTCACACTGCCAGGTGACCCGCCGCCTTTGGAAAATATTAGACTGTGACGCTCCAGCGAGATGAATGATATTCCTCTGGGTGGATTGGGAATGACGGTTGAGTGGAATGTCATATCATATGTATATTACGCAATTTGTATTCAGCGGAGCACTTGCCACTGCCACGGAATGCACGTGAAATAAAATGAACCTTCTACGCATCCCGCCCTGTGTTTGCAGACAGCAGTTTCCTGAAGACCGTTGATGGGGCACATTTGGAATGCGCGGTGAAAAGCCACCCTGCCTTGGCTTCCGTGATGCACCTCCTCCCGGAGAACATCCTCGTGTCCCAAGATGAGAACATTCCTGGGCTTGCAGCTTCTCCAACAGGTTAACTCCCTTCTTGAAGCAATCATTTCGTTTGTGTGTGTGTGTGTGTTCAAAAATCTGCCCATGTTTTGCTAGACAGAATAAAGTCGCCCGGGATAAATGATTATTTAAAAAGCTGAAATTGGCAAGCAAAAAAAAAAGAAAAAGAAAAGACGGCTGAAAAATGACGAGCAAACAGTAAAACAATGTTTCGTGACATGACGGACAACTGTGCCATAATCTGTGCAATTCTGGTTTCGGTAACTTCACACGCTTTTTCACCGACTGTCAGTTTCCGTCTCGTCGCGCAGGTTTGTGTTTTCACAGCATTTAGGCCTTCTTCTTTTGACGTCTCCAGTCAGACTACTTTCCGTTCAGTTTGTCATCCCTTAATTTGTTCAGTATGTGCTCCTCTGACAGGACCAAATGAAAACTGTCACTCTCTGTACATATCAGTCATATGTCGGGTGTCTGCGCCCATATTGGATCTGTTTGCCGTTCGGAAAGGTCCAGCTCATTAACATATTCTGGCGCTGTGGGCCGGATGCACAAACAAGAGACTTGGCAAGTCAGCAAAAAGTTTGTTTTAGCTTGAGTAGAGAAGCAGTGCAGGTTAAATTCGAGGGTTAAAGGGTTTATGCAGCCGAAACAAACTCAATGTGAAAATGAGACGGAAAAACCAAAGGTTGTTTTGTTAACCTGTTATGGATGAGAGAACTTCTGCTGGGGATGTTGCCTCCATTGTTTCTGAAAATTCTTTTTTAGTCTTCAAATGTACAATCTGGATCACTCTTGCCCTTGGAGGTAGAGAAACTTAAACAGAAATAGAAGTGTGCCTTGCTCCCCCAGTTTTTATAAGTACAGAATAATACATATGTCACTCCTTTAGGGGTGTTCACGGTTCACCATACCTGCGATTCGGTTCAACTTTTGTTTTTTTAATTTGTGGTTCGGTTCAAACTTCGGACATTTAGCAGTCGCTTGAATCGGTGGTTTTCAACAACAGAATAGGGACGCATGTCCAACGCCATGCAAACCCCAATAGCATTGCTGATTGCTTTTGCTCGCTCTGATTTCGGACCAAGTTTCATTTTGAAGGCTTCGTGAAGATCTGGCTGTTGTCGTGGGCTCGTCGCTGCTTCGCCGGGTCGAGTGAGGTCTCTGTCGGCGTGATGTCTCTTCATATGCGCTGGCGTGTTTGAGGCGTCACCCCCTCGCTCCCACAGACTGTTTTGCTGAACACAAATGACAAATAACTTGCGTCTTGATAACAACGCGACCACCAGCCTCTGTAAATCAACTGGAAATCCAAAATGCCTCCATATGGACAACCAAAGAGCCGCTGGAGGGTTCTGCTAGTTCAGGTTTGTCCGCCATCAACACATGTGAGAGGTTATGCTGCGTTCAAGTGCTCCTCGTAATTTTGGCATGCGCGACCAAACCGCGGTTCAAGATTAGAACACGAGTCACTAAACCGAACTCCTCTGAGCCGCCGTTTAGCGGTTCGGTTCAAAACCATTACACCCCTACACTCCTTGCACGTTGTCTCCCTTGTTTGCGTGAAACTTTTCCCTGAGCACCCCCGTGAACGTCTATAACGTGGAAGTGTTCCACTCTTTGCAACAGGCAGAATGCAGTCACGTCTAGTCATGTGCAGGCCGCCGCGATATACCATCATACCACGCCATGTTTTTAGGCACGCCTCGCAGCAAGATGCCAGCTTTATTGGGTGCTAGAGAAGTAGTATACTCACCCCCCTCCCCAAACACCTTCAGCTGATGTGGGAAGTGCTGTTACCTCAGCACGAGCTTGTTTTTTCTCCAGCTGTCCAAGTAACATACAAGACATCCATCATGGCACTTAATTGTGCCATTTTGGGAACTTGGTTCTATTAGAAGTTTGAGCGTCTGCAGTACTTAGAAAGTAAGTTTCTAAGGGGAAATGTAATGAAGTCTGACAGCGCAGAGCTATAATCATTGGGAGTCAGTGGGAGGTATGGTAGCAAGCTAATCCTCTTCATGTTCTGGAGCTGTGAGCAGCATAGACCTAAGCTGCCTTTTAAGACCAAAGCCATCGGGTTGATATTCACGCCGCGTTCAGAACGGTCCGACTCTGCTCCAAAGAGAGGGCTGCAATGAAATGCTTGATGGCTACATTACTCTTGAAGAGATTACAATCACACTGGCTATTTTCTCTCTGTTGTGTCTGAAAGAGGTGATTGTGGACTTCAGGCGTTGTTTCTTCATCCCTTTTCTGAGGTTCTCCCTGCTGTTATTTGGGTTCAGACCTGCAAGGTGTCCAACCTATTTTGTGTTCTGGTACGTTATTGTCATTATTGTTATTGTTGTTTTTTTTTTTTTTTATTAGCCTTTAAAAAAATGTCGTGAGCTGGCACAAGCTGGCCTTCATAACCCCAAATTTGTTCTGCTTCCTTGAAGGATTGAGAGACACTTTTCTATTACAAATGAAAGAGATCAGTCGAAAAACATGGCAGCCATCGACAAAAATATCTTTACAATGGATGGGGCTCATACAGGTTTGGCCATAACTCAATAGCCATTCATCCAACCGTTATTTTGGTACATTTTGTTTCATGTGGTCAATCCATGATAAGGAACGGGGTCTACCATTTTGTGTGTCTCAAGTTTTGTTGATAAAATAAACCAAAAAATTGGTTGATTTTGATTGGTGTCACACACAAAGCCCTAACATAAAACAAACAAAAAAAAAAAAAACCACTACAGTGGAATATAATGCAACAGCCCTGCAATTTGATGTTACATTTTTACTAGGTTATACTGAGCGGTGTTCCTAATATTTTCGCCATTCTGCTCATATACATCAGGGTGACAAAATATTAGGGACACTTCTCGGTATAACCCAGTACAGACCAACCGCATCGCAATCAACATAAAACTCCTCCTGAAGGGAGAATTGATTGCAGGGCTGTTGCATTATATTCTATGGTAAACATGTGGTGGGTGGTTTTAATAGCTGATCGTATGTGTTGGTAAATCAAGTTTGAGTTTTAGCTTGATTTAAGCAGTCAACACCGGATCTGATATACCACCTTTGGGGATGGGGATACACGTATCACTTAAATATGAGCAAGGTTAGCTGAAAGAGTTTAGCGAGTATGGGCCATAACACGTCAACCATTTGTCCACCATAAATTTATATATATCCTCACGCCATGACTGGCCATGCAGCAGGTCCTCGAGAGCTTTTTATGCTCAAACCACAGGGGGCACCAAAAAAACGGAAGACATACATGTGGGCATCCACTAGATCTCTGAATGCACAGTTGTTGACTCGATGTAACGATGAAACAAAAGCAGATCGTTGCCGTTTGCCGCTAAGTGCGATAATCGTTGCCCATTGAACTGCTTCCTTCAGTTCGCCTTAAAGAGGGTTAGAACTTAGCGACTGTATTTTCTGATTTGAATTCATGCCAAGTATCCAAATAGAGAAACTTTATTTTCTTTTTGTATTGTTTGACCGCATCGCTCGTATCTCTCTGTGTGTTATAAATATTTTCAGTGATTGGCGCAAGGCAGCTCACCACACATCAATCGAGCAGTTAGTCTGTAGGAGTTGCTGTCTCTCAGTTACACATTCTAATAAAATGGATTCATCATCAAAGAGTGAGGGTGAGTGGCTCTGTAAACATTGGTTGCCAAAGAAACATCCCCCATCTGTGGGATAACTCGGCGACGGATTATGAAACATACGACAATGCAGAATTGAATGCTCGCTGGAGAATATTTGTGTGTTTTGAATAAAACCAATTTCGGTTTTCTTTTCCAAGTACGAGTGGCAGTGAGCTGGCAGCTAACAGTATCACGGTCACATGCGATACTGTGCTTTTCTGCTTTATTCGATGAAGCATCATTACACGAGTGTGTCAATCAACTTTTCATGTAAGACAATAAAGAGTCGTATGCCGGAAATGCGTTGTAATGATTCTTGGTGACCGTGTAATCTTGGTAGTAACGCGGTTGGAACACTAGAGGGCGGTCAGGAAAAGAAATCTACGGATCTTGAGTGGTTTAGAGTGTTAAGTGGTAGTTAGGCGAGTCTGAGAATGTCGACCGCAAAAAAAGTATTATCAAGCGAAACAGGATTGGCCGGCTTGGGATAACATTTGGAGAAACTTGATTGGGCAAAGTGGTTCAAAGTGGCGAACGTCCGGAAGCGCCCTGCCCTGCCGGCATCCGTTAGTGGCGGACCCGTTCTGTTGCATTTCCAGTTTGCTTTCATGGGGGGTCTTTGTTCGCCTCAAGGCTGGTTTCCACGGCGGTCCAGCTCAGGCACGTCAAGGCTGTTCCGCAGCTGCCGGAACCCATTTCGCATGTCGACGGTGACTGCGTCTCCCACAGAGGCGCTGCAGCGTGACCCAGAGGTGGCTCGCCGCTTTGCTCGGGGACGAGTCCACGCTGAGTCTATTTCTGACCGTGTCAGGCGGCGCAGAGCAGTTTCAGTGGGACAGGAAGGACATAATGAGTCAGGGCCGCAGCCCTCTAAGCCCCCTGTGTTGCGGTCGTCCTGGTCTTCAGAGCCCGGGCTGCAGCCTTACAAGCCTCCTGTGTTACAGACATTTAAGCCCTTGGACCCAGAGCCTGTGCTGGAGTCTGTCCGGTCCTCATAGTTGGTGCAGCAGCCTACCAATTTCTCTGTGCCTGGTTAGCCTGACGGAGGCCTCCAAGTCCTTTAATTCTGAACTGCAGCCGTTCAGGTCCTCAGAGCCACGGTTCCATCTGCCTGCTCTGTTGTTGCTCCAGTCTCCGGTCCCCATTCAGCAGTCTCTCATTCATCCCTGGTCTCGGGGTCGTCCACCTGGGCAGCTCCCCCCTTTTGTCGCTGCGTCCTGGGTGACTCTCGCTTTGTCGCCTGCTACAACCGTCGCAGAACATCTCTCAGTCTGACACACTGAAGTGCTGCTCTTCTGCTCTTGTGTGCATCACACAACTCCCCCTCTTTTAGGTTTGTAGAGGTTCTGTGCAACACCATGACAAATGTTTTGGGTGACGAAAACGGGGATGCATTAAAACGTCGTTCACCTTATTACCAAAGACTGTGGTTTTCAGCGGTTTTTGTTCTGCAACAAGCCAAAACGGGCCGGGACGACTTTAAGACACCGACGTGCCCCCGAAAAGTACTGAAGCGAGTCACACAGATGCCACGGCGATGGCCAGGTTTAACGCCGTGTTTACACTGTCAACAGGAGATGCACTGTTGAGACCTCAGCTGCTCAAGATGCTCCCGTTCACCCTGAACAGGCTGACCGTCTCCCTCCGGCCGTCCCTGGAGAAGTTTGAGAGCCAACTGCTGCAGCTGGTCAACGTCGACTGCCACAACACGGTACGGCCAGCCCTCCACACACAACACACACACACATGCCCACACACACACACCCCTTGGTAGGCCTTTCGCAGGCTGCATCGGGGACAGGTGTGGGAGGTGAGACTCACCAGTGAGGGAATGACCTGTTTTCTGCAACCGTGCCCAATCATCTTTCTATCTGTGATTCTCGTGCAGGGATCTATATTGTGGTCATTTCAATTGCTTACACACATAAAAATAGATGTTCTGTTGAGAAAAGAACAGCAGGGATACGCAGAGGGAAACACTGAATCATGCATTCAATCAATCGTTCCAAAACACTATCTGATAACATTTCATCCGACTGAGGTGCATTTTCTCAAATTAAAGATGGCCATGATGGCCTTGACACACCTCTGCCAAGATTATTTTCTCCAGCCTGATGCTTTCCTTTATCTCACTTAATGTATCTATAGTCTGCAACCGCGAGCCCTTTTACAGCTGCCACTGCAGTTTAAGGCGGATCACCTTTGGCTTATCTGTTCTCTTGTTTTTCTTGTCTGAGGAAACCCAGATGGTTCATGCAACTATGGACTTGTTTTTTTTTTTTGTACAGCGGCAGCATACACGTCTTATCTGTTCACTTCAGCCTAAGCGAGATGCGTCTGCGGTTGGAATGAGGACGGATACGACAACGGTGTCACTCCATATCTCCACCGCTGGTCTGCGTGCTGCTTGCGCCGTTGTTCATTTCCATTTCATTTCATTTCTATTAGCATTCTCTAGCCTGTGTGTTTCGCTAAGTGTGCCTAAGACGGCACCGACTGGCGGAAACAGTCGGTTTGCAGAGCTGCTGGTGGCCTCCGGTTTCGGGGCTTATTTTGGTACGTGATTAAAGATTATCCAAAGAAATGATTTTGGCCGCACTGTACACCAGTCAGTCACAACAATAAAACCACAGTCAGGTTTAGTGTAAATCATGATATCAGAGCCCCGCTACAAATCCTTGCTTCATGAGGATTACGAGGCGTTGATTTATTTGAATGATCATTTTGGAGCCTCGAATTTGGCTGTGCGTGTGTGTGTGTGTGTTAGACCGCCCGGGTCGTGCAGAGAGGTGTTCCTAATATTTTGTCCATCCCATCTATATGACACAAGGGGGGCAAAAAATAACCGCAATCTCTCTCAGCATAATCCAGCACCACAAATTGCAGCCGAGCTGGAGCTCATTGCTTTGCTCTCTGGAGTGAAACCACATCAGGAGCTGCAATACGGCTCCTGAAAGACTCTCCGGCTGTATGTGTTAATGGAGTCAGACATTCTGCTGGAGAAAAGCCGTGTGTGTCTGGTCAACCGTTGTGAACAAGCAGGGAAGCTGAATGTGAGATTGGCCTCTGTTAGACCCACTGACCACATATATTGCCTCTTAGAACTGATTCTTTTAAAAAAAAACAAAAACAAAAAACAGTCAAAGTTATTGAGTCATTAAAATCAATACTTTCTTATTTGAATTCTGTTTTTGCCCCACGCAATAGGACACTTTCGAATGACAAATTGTGCTGAAATCTAAAATACATAAAAAAAAGGTAAGCATACAGGATCACAATGAGTAAAATAAATTGGAATATGGGAAAAAGAATACATTTGGGCGTTAAGCACCTTTGCATAATGTATTTGAGCTCCCATTTATGCAGCCACTGACCTCCACAGAATGGTGTGGGTGACCGGATGCTGGTCCGCGTCATCGGCAGCTCCTGTTGGCTGCGTAGGGTTTCGGTCGCATTTGCGGGCACCGATTCAAAGAGAGCTGCTGCTGTAACTGCGTTTAGCGCGTCGGGGCAAATAACTTTTGTGGGACGTTGACCCCCAGCCTTGGCCACACCCCCTGTGATGTCGTCCAGCCTTCCGTCCTTTGTTAAATGCCGCGAGACCCATCAGAACGGCGCCAGTTCTGCGGGGGGTAAGCGGACCGATTTGAATTTCTCGATATTCACAGTGAGGTATTATGGGTAACCAGCCCTCTCCGACTTCCCATGCTGCCCGTGAGTCCCAGGCTGCTGCTATAGCTGAGAGGCATCGTCACGGCTCTCCAATTGCAGATTCCATGACCATAAAAAAAAAATAAAAAAGGAGGGGGGCGGCATAATGAACACCTTAATACACACATATTTAATATCCAAGGGTACAAGGGCCGCTACCACCCTAAGGGCAATAACCATTAAAGCCCCTCATCTAGTGGGACTCTGGAAGGAGCAATTACAAATTCATGCAATGGACAAAGTCAAATACATGCAGCACATTAAAAAAACAATCCATGCAAACATCAATAAAAAAGACCCTGACAACAGTGGAGCAAGCATGAGGACACAGAATCGTGTAATACATATTTTATTTAGAAAGCTGTGGCAGATTTAACAGATTCGAGGGGGTTATTCAGAGCGCTGCCGAAACGGCATAATTGTTCGGCTTTTAACAGAAAGCGTGCTTGTAAACGGAGGCAGGTTAACAAAGCGCGCCCAAGAATAACCAAGTCTACCACTGCCCGCCTGCTGCTGACGCGACGGGACGTTTGACGACCTGGGGAAAGTTCGTCACGGCGACGGCACCGCGAGCCGCCGCCGCCCCCGCCTGGCGGGGTGTTTTCGTCCGCTGCTCGGTGGTGACGGAGTCAGTGACGCATTTGCCACATCAGCCGAAGGTGAAAATGTCAGCGGCGACGATGAGGTGGCAGGTGAGAACTCTCCTGCCTCGCGCATTAATAAGGGCGGAAACTGAACGCCAAAGGTAATGATGGTGAGAACAACCTTTCCAGCCTTTACACGCTGCTCTCCTCCCCGCGCTTGCCCGGCGAGTTGGTCGCCGTGCCTCGCCGACATCACATCGCCGCCGTCACATTATTCCGACTGGCTCCTCCGATAGCGCGCCCGTCTCATATTTGCCAGTGATATCACGTCGTTCCCCATCTTGATACAAGCGAGATCTGGCAGGTGCTGTCCGGCTCTGCTCCCCGCAGCCGCGCTATCCTGCCATCATCTCCCCGTTCCCAATGTGGCGGCCTCCGCTGCGTCGGTGGCGCGAACCCTCGCCGCCGGCATCATTAGGCGTAAGGAATGGGCCGGATCACCGGCTGTGAGTGAGTGAGTGAGTGAGTGAGCGAGTGAGCGAGGTGTTTAAAGTAGACCTGTCCGTATCAGTCCAGTGTGATGATTTAATTTATTGTCCTTTTAAGGATATGCGTTATTAATCGATGCTCGATAGCTTCTCGTTAAAAAGAAAACGTTTCCATCGTTTATGATTAGCAAGACCTAACATTCATGTCGATGGGTTTTGCGTTGTGAAGCGAGGCAAAGAATTTCACCGCGCGGCCGCAACCAGACGGGGGCGCTAATGGGAAGTAAAGGTGTCGCGGCTGGGGTCCAGGCAGAGAGGCCGCTTTCAGCTGCTTGGACTGGCAGCCAGCAGGCGGCCACGGGCTGCGTCCGAAATCCCATCCTTCCACCCTCATGAGTATGCAAAAACAGTATGTGTGATTTCTTGGTGCGTCCGAAATATGAGCATGTACACGATAGTACGCACTATCCATACTCATTCCAGAGAAATCTGTTAGTATGGATTGATGGACGCCAGCTAAGCAGAAACTCCCCACAATGCAACGCGGCGATGTTTGGTAGCTAAGGTAGACGGTCAAGAGCGGAGTGGTGCGCGGCTGCGTTGATAGGAGCGGTCACCATAGTAACAACCATGGTAGCAATGTTCC
>CAAKHG010007465.1:1946-16929 GCA_901007715.1 Dactylopterus volitans
CAAAAAAAAGGAAAAACAAAAAAAAAAAAAAAAAAAAAAAAAAAAAAAAAATCAACAATGTTTTCGAGTGCTTTGTGTTGTAACTATGTAAACAAAATATGCCAATCATGCATTTATAATGGTTGTTTTCTGTTCATGGTTCATAAGCAGTCGTGTTTGAGAAAAGGAACTATAAACATTCTCTGCAAGGCTTTCTCATGCAGGTTTAGCTCAACAATTGTGGTTTTTTTCCCCCCAAATCAACAACATCAAAAGGGAAGATTGAAGTGATGCATTTCTTTTCAAGGCAACATGCTTATACACCAAACACAACTGTCTTAATATACTTTTTATAGATGTACAGTATAAATGTGTGCACCTCATTTATCTGCATTCATAAGAGGCATACATAGCTACATTTACTCTTTGCGTCTATGTTTAGCCCGGCTTTTCAATCAAGATTGATGATGGCCGTCATGGTTTTTGCCAGCACAATAAATTCAACTGTCTGTGATACTGACACACGGTTTTCAGTTTTGTGTCAATGTCAAACACACTCTTTATTTTCAGGCTAGCTGGCTGATCACATTTAGGCCCTGCTGTTATGCAACTACAGTTGAACAAGACTTACCAGACAGCAATGAATCAAATATGATCAATAACCTGGGGCAAGTCTAAGCTCCTCCATCTAAGACAAGTTTTATAAGTCAACCATGTGTTTTTAGAAACTCAATAACACTAAAGTGCCTATAGGCTCCACCTCCTATGCTGGTAAAGACCTCCAACCCTGAATTTAGTGAGCATGTATGTGGAATGGGATTATGTATACATGTGATTTGATACAAGCAAAGACTTGAGCTGTAATAACAAAGATAATAATTGTTTCTCGGATGTTGACAACACATGCCAGGCAAACTGTTTCTGCTCAAGAGTGACGCTCCATGTAGTAGAAAAGGCAAAAGCTCGTTGAGAATAGTAAGACTTAAAGCACAATGAAGGTCTTGTTTCCTTTGCAATACTATAAAATACCTCTTCGATTTAGAGATTTCTATTATTGCACAAATGCGTAGGTATTCTGGTTGCACATCTGTTTCAGGGAAGAAAAAAAAACGTTGTTTTTCTCTGTTGTGTCTGTTTGTGTGCGGCTCTGAATGTTTTGTGTGTATGAGTAGGCGCTAACCTGAAGCCACAGCATGGCAGGGTGAGGAGGCGGAGCAGGGCCAGCAGCACTCTGAGGGGCAGCAGAGTGAAGACGTACAAGAAGGCGTCCACACACAGGAAAAAGCCAAAGATCATCAGCTGCAAAGTAACGCACCGACATCTCTGGGTCAAACGGCCATCGTTAGTGTGAGCAATATACACTCAGCAAAACATCAACATCATCAGCTTTCCTGGATGAAAACATTATCTCTTAATTTCTGAGGACTTTGCCAACGTTGCACATCTCATTTACATCTAAGAAAAAGTCAGGCGGAAGAAGACAACTGTGACACGCGCAAAGTGACGAAGGTGTAAACTCGATTATGCAGCAAGTTAGCACATACCTTCACGGTTTCCCACACTTGAAATGCCATTTCCCTGTCATTTCACATGTAAGAGCAGTGCATTTTAGTCATCTGATGTCTTCTCACACCTACTTCTAGCTTTAAAAGTGCAAAAGCATGGGTGGAAGCATGTGGGAGGGCTTGACTCTCATTGGCAGATTCTGTGGAGCCTCGTCAAGTACCCATGAATTTGGTTTGGGTTGCTTAACATAGTAAAGTCTCTGAGTTCTCTTGTGTTTACACACATTCCTTTTTTACCCCCAGGCTGAGGAAGAAAAACCAAACCAGTAAGAGCAACCTTCAGCTGGGTTCACTTGACAGGGCCTTCCTTTGGGGGAGGGGGCAATTCTATAAAACCCTGAATCAGTAAATTAAAATCTGCGCTCAATATGCAGGCTTGGTGCAAAACCTAAACGGCTGATTTGTGTGTTTAAGAGCATCACAGTAACCAATGGCTCCATTTTAAAGAGGATATGGGGAAAACAATGGGGTTTACAGAATAAAGATATGCTCGTAATTAAGAGGTATTATTGTGGGACACATTCTTAGAGGGAGGCAGATTCCAGATTCCAGCCATAGAATCTTGTTCCGTTATCCGTTTGATGGCTGCCACCTGGTGGCTCATATGAGGAACAACAACGACAAACTGGTGTCACATGAGCCTGGTGCTTAACTTTAAAAACATCTTAAATATTGTGTTTAATAGTATGTTTTTGCAGTTGGGACTGCACCTAAACCTCATCATTAATCCATCAATTCATCTTCACATAACAAAAAATGTTTATAAATTAAAGACCACTATCAAGTAGAAGTGCCACGAAATTGCAAATTTAATCCAAATTTTAAAATTCAGCCTTACTGCAAACATTTCCAAATGCAAATACATTCTTATCAAGCCTCCGGATCCATTAAAAAGGCACACATTAGAAAACAGGTATGACTACAGCAATGACCTGAATCTAAAAATTGTGGTATACATATTTGTCAGTCAAACACTCTTTCTATTGATAATTCGCACTGGCTCAGTTTGGACTGTTTTTTGGCGACAATAATGGTGGGGACGGAAATGCCTGGCGTGTGCTGCGATGTGAATGACAACGACAGGGGGACACAGTAACGAGTGAGAAACTGAGCACCTGAGTTTGTATTGGACATTACCTTCTCAAGTTCTTTGGGAATACGCATGCATGTGTAAACCCTCTCTCTGCGCTCCGTGTACTTTGCCTCATTGTGCTCCAGGAAGTAGCCTCTGGTGAGCTCAGCGCAGATGAAGCGTGTCAGCGACGGATCTGGAACAGCATTTTAGGAGCGGCGTGTGAACAAGGGTCATTGTCTGCAACAATTACAACACTGGCCGCCGACACAATGAAGCGCGCCAGCCTTTGGAGAGCCGCGCTGCAAAGTGAACGAGGAGGAAGCTTCTCTGAGCGGTGAAAATTGAAGGACTAACAATACTCTTTGCTGTCTGTTGGGAGTCATTCAGTGGTGCAGGAAGACATGTTTGGTAAAGATGATCATGTGTAATATAGCATCAATATTGTGATTGCTAACCAGACTCTGTACTGAGAGACTGGCGACAGTGTTTTAACTGCATGCACTTACAATAAGAATGTTGATTTTACTACGGCTAAGCATAACTAAAGTGCTACGTGATTCATGCTGCACTTACTGTAGTCCTGCAGCACCCTGTACATTTGAATGCACACATTCAAATAAACACACAAAAAAATAAATGGAATTACTGTTATACGATTAAAACCCAAAGCAAATACAATTAAAGCTCCTGTGAAAATTAAACTGACGACTTGTTCTTGTCAAGATCTTAATTCATGAAAACATTCCGGATGCAACAACTTTTCTTGAAAAAAAAAATAGCTGTGACTGATGGAATAGATTCATGAGATCTGGGTCAATAACGCGTGGATGACAAAAATGGTCAATATTTATTTTCTACTCTGTCATTAACTCTCCCTTCTGTGCTATAATCAGCTACAGTGTCTTTGGCAGTGGAACTCCTCATTTACTATGTTTTAGAGATGCGCCATTTACTCGGCACTTGCCCCCATGGACGCAAATGTGGGGGGGGTCAAATGAGGATGGAGCTCATGAGTTATTCTCAAGGCTCCTGCGTGTCCTTCTCATCCTCATCAGGAGCCGTTGCAGGCCAGCCACCTAATGAGAGGCGAGGCGCCGACGCGGCTGCGGCTAACAACCGCGGCCACGCTCGATGAGTTTGCCGCTTCTCGCGGCGTTGGGGGAAATATGACAGCGGGCAAAGAAATGAAGATGACGGTCGACTCTAGACACACTTTTTTCTTTTTTTTTTGGGCAGCTTCCGCCCTCCACGGTAGTCGGTCCAGCTAGCAGAGTCAGGACGATGCGTGGACAAGAGCCCAAGAAAAGTGGAACTTATCTGGCTATCCGGGCATGCGATGGATATTTAATGCTCACAGAGCTGCCCGACTTAAAGCAGTCGAGGTGCTAATCAGTGCTAAACTAACTTTCGGGCGCAGCGTTTAGACGGTGGTGTTCAGTGATGACTGTGCTCTCGCGTCAGTCGCACACTTGTTTTACTGCAGGTTTGTCGACAAAAGCCCGAACGTAAACAGCCAAACGTGACAGCTCCGCGCTCACATTCACTTTTAAGCTTCGCAGTTCGCAGTTGTCGTTTTTTTTTGTACTTGGACTCACTTCCAAAGGCGACTGCGGCGGTGCCAAAACGTCACGGAGATGTAAAGAGGGCCAATTGTTGTTTACTAGCTAACGTCAGTATGGAGGGGGGTGCACCCGACGCTTACCTGCAGGGAGGTCTCGCTGCTCCCGCCTGACAGCGCGAATGTCGTAAAATCCCAACGTTTCCGGCAGCTGCGGGGACAACCCGATTTTACCCGACCTGTGCAAGTCCTCCCACGGCCGTTTGTGCCTTTTCCTGAGCTCCGTTTCTGCCTCTTTCTCCTCCGACGGCTCAGTCCCCGACAGGTCCGCCATCTTTGGTTTGGGCCGCGCGCGTCGCTCAGTGCAACGTCATCGGATTGTGGGTTGGAAAAAAAAAAGAAAAGAAAAAAAAGAAAACAACGCCTCATCATCATGGTGACGTTTACGAGGTAAACACAGCTGCCCCCGCCCCCCCCCCCACCCCGGCGCAGGAAACATGGCTGTAAACTTTTACCGAGTGAAATATAGAGAATTATTCATGATGATTTTTTTTTGGAGCCCTCTTTATTCGACTCTTGCGTGCTTTCGTCATATTGCCGCACAACCCGACGTGTTATTTGGCGTTGAGATGCGGAGGAAATTCGTCGTTGGATTTTAATATGCTTGTTCATGCAGGGATGGAACCGATTCGCTCTGCAAATGTAAATATGATACAATTTAAAAAAAACCATTTTTTTCCTTCAAAATCTATATATATATATATAAGGAAAAAAAGATATATATAGATTATATATATATGTATATATGTATATATATATATATATATATATATATATATATTTATCATAAAAATATGATAAGATTAAACAACCTTTTTTCCTTCAAAATCTGCAGTCACAATTATTACATTATCACCTTTGCTGATGTCTTTGCACAAATTTACATAAATTATGATTGTAATATCAAAAGTGCCAACTAATTATTTAACTAATTACTTCAGCTGTAATTAATTATAACCCCTCACCATATCGTAGTTTTGTTCTATAGGCCACAACCTATAATTTGTCTATATTTTATGATAATATATATAATTATAAATATATATTTTTTTTCATATTTTTATCATAAAAATATGATAAAATTAAACAACCCTTTTTTCCTTCAAAATCTGTGTCACAGTTATTACATTATTGCCTTTCCTGATGTCTTTGCACAAATTTACATAAATTATGATTGTATTATCAAAAGTGTCAACTAATTATTTCACTAATTATTTCAGCTGTAATTAATTATAACCCCTCACCATATCCTAGTTTTGTTCTTATATATAAAGATATATATTTTCACCCAGAGTTGACTGGCCTGGGCAGATGTGGTGATTTATAACACAAAACACCACTAACTGGGGGGGGAAAAATCTAATAAAATTGGCTTTAGAGTGACTTTGGAATGGTCACTATGGAACTCACATTATTTCAAGGATTTAAAGACTTTCTATACTGTATATAAGCATCATATAAAGGCATTACAGCTCCTGGAGAACATTTGTTACTTCCTGCCGGTTTTCTTTACTTTCAGGTTGCCCCAGGAGGAGTATATAAAGAAATATTGCAACAAATGTATGAAGGTCAAAAGAGAAAATGAAAAGTTTTCCTGCAGCAACCTTTCAATAACAAACATGCCTCTCACCCTCCGGGGCACAGCTGCCCCAACTTACATATGTGAGGTCACATACAGGAGAATACTCATAGAACAGAGGTATTACGATGTTTCATTTGCAACAAATGCATGGCGATTGAGCTTCAACAGCAGGTCCCACCAAGACTTTAACTTGGGTTGCTGGATTCAGAGTCCAGAGTGTTAACCATTACACCATGAAACCCAATGTTTCAGAGAAAGTTGGCAAATCTGTGTATGATTCTTCATTGGGTCATGATCACAGATACAAATAAACATTTGGAGTTCAAATCAAACATTTTTTTTCCCCTGCAGGATATCAAACTGGCAACCTTTTAATATTGGGCTTCTTAACCTTTAAGCCTCTGCTGCCCCATCATATGTATGTGGAGGGACATATAAGATGCATTCAGACAGTGGAAAGTGAATCGGCAACCTTCATAACAGAAGCCAGGCCTCAGTTGCATATAGGGCAACAGTCATTTATTATTAACATGTTCAATCTTCAGCAAATGCAAGCAGTAGGTCCCACCGAGACTTGAACTCGGATCACTGGATTCAGAGTCCAGAGTGCTGACCATTACACCATGGAACCCTACAAGGCCAACACTTTCTGATGCCTTATTGGACAATTTTTGCCTCACACATTTGTGACAGTGGGCAATTCAGTCAATGATCATAATGATAAAAAGAGTATGATGTATAATATACCATTGGAGATTAATGATGGCGATGGAGGTTGACCTTAAATGCCAGGTCCCACCGAGATTTGAACTCGGATCACTGGATTCAGAGTCCAGAGTGCTAACCATTACACCATGGAACCCTAAAAGTCTAATGCATTCTGATGCCTTATTGCAAAATTTTTGCCACAAAAAGTTTTCTAAAGTTTGGATGACACAGTTTTTCCTGAGAACAACCTTCACAGCATCGCCATCATCAGAGACAGTGGACAGTGCCCTGACATTTGCCTTGAGGTATAGGCACTGGCTTGATATCATAAGCATAACAATGCCTTCTGTATCCACAGGAAAGATCATGTCATTAATCTCCAATGGTATATTATACATCATATTCTTTTTATCATTATGATCATTGACTTTAGGCCTCAGCTGTATGAATGTTGATCTTAAATGCCAGGTGGTTGATGGATGTAGAGAAATACAGGACAATTCTTATTTATTGCTGAGTAGGAAGGTTGACCTTAAATGCCAGGTCCCACCGAGATTTGAACTCGGATCGCTGGATTCAGAGTCCAGAGTGCTAACCATTACACCATGGAACCCCACAATTCTGATGTTTTCTGATGCCTTATTGGACAATTTTTTGCCACAAAAAGTTTTCTAAAGTTTGGATGACACAATTTTTCCTGAGAGACAGATAGAGGGGAGAGAGCAGGCAACCTTCACAACAGCAAGCAATTGCTCAATTTTAGGCCTCAGCTGTGCCAACATATGGATGTAGGACATACAGGACAATGCTCATTTATTGTTAATATTTTTTCTGCCACAAATGCATGGAGGTTGAATTTAAAATTTAAATGCCAGTTTCCATCGAGATTTGAACTTGCTGGATTCAGAGTCCAGAGCTAACCATTCCACCATGGAACCCCACATGAATAAAACTTTGAAGTTCTGATGGCATTATTTATCCTGCCTGTACAGAAGAGTGAAACCACCACCCTTGAGATGAGAAGCCATATTTATTAGTAGTAGTATATTTTCATCTGTAACAGTTGCATCAACATTGATCATAAATGCTAGGTGATATGGTCATACATAGATACATACTGGACAATATTTATTTACTATTATTTACTATGTTGAGTATGAGGGTTGACCTTAAATGCCAGGTTCCACCGAGATTTGAACTCGGACCGCTGGAGTCAGAGTCCAGAGTGCTAACCATTACACCATGGAACCCCACATTTGAAAAGAACCATGAAAAAAAAATTGGATTTATAATGACACGATTTTTCCTGACTGTACAGAAGAGTGAATCGACAACCTTTGGGATAAGAAGCCTGATTCTCAACCTTTAGTCCATGGCTGCCCCGAAATACAGTATGTGGGGGCTAGGGGGTCATACAGGATGATAACTGTAGAAAAGAAACATTTCTATGTTTCATTTCAAGGAGATGAATCAGGTCAACTGGGCTTGGTTATGTGTCTGGTAGACATTTCACCACTTATCCTTTCCCCAAGCAGTCACCGGCGGCGCGGCTCTTGCTGAAGCGGCCACACACTCATGACTTGATAATTAGGGTGATGACTGTTGTAAAGTTTAGTGCACTTACACAATCAATGTATATGTGCTGTTATAATTTTGAAGTGTGCCATTCTTATGAATCATTGAGTAATAATTGTGGATGAAATTGGTTGTTTATATTCTGTAAAGCATGAGTGTGAAACAAATTTCCCCATTCAGGGACAAATAAAGTTGAATCTTGAACCTTGAGTCTATCCAAGTGGGCTTCATCAGTTCATGCTTTGCTTAAGACTTTCAGGAGCTGGCTAGTCTGATGTAATTGGACTCATTAGTGCTCATTAGTGGGCCATTGTGAATGGCCATCAGAGTGATTAGTAACATTTGAGATTGTGCATGTCCATGACTTTTTGATGCCTTGTTGGATAATTTTTGCCCCACCTATTAAAATCTGCCTCTCTAGTGAACCAACATCATACATTCACTGTCTTCTGCTTATTCCGGCGCAGTCGTGCTGGAGCCAATCCCAGCTGTCGAATGGGCGAGCGGTGGGGTACACCCTGAACAAGACGCCAGCTCATCGCAGGGCCACATGAAAGACATACAACCACTCACGCACACCTATGGGCAATTTAGAGTCAGCATTCTTTTTGGAGGTGGGAGGA
The DNA here is from genome assembly GCA_901007715.1 of Dactylopterus volitans. Classification (NCBI taxonomy): domain Eukaryota; kingdom Metazoa; phylum Chordata; class Actinopteri; order Syngnathiformes; family Dactylopteridae; genus Dactylopterus; species Dactylopterus volitans. The sequence continues at coordinate 10,672 of CAAKHG010007465.1, forward strand.
AGCTGGAGTACCCGGAGAGAACCCACACAGACATGGGGAGAGCATGCGAACTCTACACAGAAAGAGAGTTGAACCTGCCACCTTCTTGCTATGAGGCAACGGTGCTAACCACCGCAAATAAGAGGAGCAAATAAGCACCATTTACACCATGGCTGCTAACATATACAGTAGTATGGAGGGGCTCATGTTCAAACTTAAATGCCAGGTTCCACCGAGATTTGAACTCGGATCACTGGATTCAAAGTCCAGCGTGCTAACCATTACACCATGGAACCCCACACTTTAAGCTTTTTGAGTATGGAAGATCTCGCTACATGAAAGGGCGTGATTGGGAGGAACGGCCTCCCAGTTGTGTTCGGTTATTGGACTGGCCTGTCCATAACTAACACCACGTTCAAACATAAGGATGTCCACAAGTGCATGTGGCATCAGGACTTCTTAGGTCGCATGTCGATGATCGACTTTATGGTTGTATCAGCCAATCTGTGACTGAATGCTCTGGACACTCGGGTGAAGTGAGGGGCAGGGCTGTCAACTGATCACTACCTGGTGGGGAGTTGGACCAGATGGCGGAGTAAGATGCCAGACAGAGCTGGGTAACCCGAACGGGTAGTGAGGGTCTGCTGGGAGCATCTGGCTGAGGACTCCGTTTGGATGATCCACTGTCTCTGATGTTAATGGCTATGCATTAACATGCATGGAGGTTGAACTTAAATGCCAGGTCCCACTTTCTGATGCCTTATTGGACAAAAAAAAAAAAACCTCCTTCTTTCCACTAAAAGTTTTCTAAAGTTTGGATGACACAATTTTTCCTGAGAGACAGATAGAGGGGAGAGAGCAGGCAACCTTCACAACAGCAAGAAATTGCTTAATTTTAGGCCTCAGCTGTGCCAACATATGGATGTAGGACATACAGGACAATACTCATTTATTGTTAATATTTTTTCTGCCACAAATGCATGGAGGTTGAATTTAAAATTTAAATGCCAGTTTCCATCGAGATTTGAACTTGCTGGATTCAGAGTCCAGAGCTAACCATTCCACCATGGAACCCCACATGAATAAAACTTTGAAGTTCTGATGGCATTATTTATCCTGCCTGTACAGAAGAGTGAAACCACCACCCTTGAGATGAGAAGCCATATTTATTAGTAGTAGTATATTTTCATCTGTAACAGTTGCATCAACATTGATCATAAATGCTAGGTGATATGGTCATACATAGATACATACTGGACAATATTTATTTACTATTATTTACTATGTTGAGTATGAGGGTTGACCTTAAATGCCAGGTTCCACCGAGATTTGAACTCGGACCGCTGGAGTCAGAGTCCAGAGTGCTAACCATTACACCATGGAACCCCACATTTGAAAAGAACCATGAAAAAAAAATTGGATTTATAATGACACGATTTTTCCTGCCTGTACAGAAGAGTGAAACCACCACCGTTGAGATGAGAAGCCATATTTATTAGTAGTAGTATATTTTCATCTGTAACAGTTGCATCAACATTGATCATAAATGCCAGGTGGTCATACATAGATACATACTGGACAACATTTATTTATGGCTGAGTATGAAGGTTGACCTTAAATGCCAGGTCCCACCGAGATTTGAACTCGGATCGCTGGATTCAGAGTCCAGAGTGCTAACCATTACACCATGGAACCTCACACTTGCAGCATGATTTTTTGGACATCATTTTTGAGATAAGAAGCCTGCTTCTCCATGGTTGCCCTGAAATACAGTATGTGTGGTTGGGGGGTCATATAGGATGATAATTGTAGAAAGAAACATTTCTATGTTTCATTTCAAGGAGATGAATCAGGTCAACTGGACTTGGTTATGTGTCTGGAAGATGTTTGACCGCTTATCCAAGTTATCCAAGACTTTCAGGAGCTGGCTAGTCTGACTAGTGGTGGGAGGTTTCAAACTTTAAAGCTCTGTGGGTGCCTGCCACTGTCTCTGGTGTTAATGGCTGCTGGACTTTGTTGGAGACACAAGTGGGCAATTGTGAATGGCCATCAGAGTGATTAGAATCATGTGAGACCAACTGTGCAATGTCCATGACTTTTTGATACCCTGTGGATAGTTTTTGCCACACCTATTTAAAATCTGCTTCTCCAGTGAACCATCATCAGATATTACTGTATAAATGAATATTGACCTTTGGAGTTTAAATGACAGAATTTTTCCTGCAGGGCAGCAAAGCGGCAACCTTTGGCAAATCTGTCTGTGCTTTTATTTAAGTCATAGACCTGGAAGATTGAGAATATGTACGAACATACAGTAGTGTTCAAAATAATAGCAGTCCAATGTGACTAACCACTAGCCTTCTTGGACAATTTTTGCCACACTTTTTTTTAAAAATCTGAACATAATAAACCGTTGGCGTTTCAATCACAGACTTTTTCTGCTGATAGAGTGGAGTTAACCACAGTGCCAACCACAGTTTCTGATGTTAACAGTTACTGGGATCAGGGTTTGACTCATTAGGGCTCCATTGCACTGTAACGACTATTGTGGCAGTCGGTGGAGACACAAGTGGCCAGTCGTGAATGGCCGTTATCAGAGTCATTTGAAATCTGTGCCTGTGAATCATAATCACATAATATAAACGAAACACTTTTGGAGTTTAAATGAGAGAGTTTTCCTGCAGTGCAGCAAAGCATCAGACTTTTGGTTGCAAGGCCGCTTCTCCATCTTAAAGCCTAAGTTGCTCCCACATACAAAATAACATTCATAACACTCTTTTGTTTCATTTGTCATGGGGGCTGAAGTTAAATGGCAGGTTCCACTGAGATTTGAACTCAGATTGCTGGATTCAGAGTCCAGAGTGCTAACCATTACACCATGGAACCCCACATTGTTAAAAATTTGGCAAATGTGTTTCTCTTTCTCCGGTGAGCCATAATCATACAAAAGGGATAAACGTGATAAACCTTTGGAAAACAGAATCTTACCCGCTGATAGAGTGGAGTGAACCAACCAGTGCCAACCACGGTTTCTGATGTTAACAGCTACTGGGCTCAGAGTTTAACTCATTAGTGCTCCATTGTGCTGTAACGACTGTTGATGTCGTTGTTGGAGACACAAGTGGCCAGTTGTGAATGACTGTCGTCAGAGTGACCAGAATCACATGAGGTGAATTATGTATGTACATGACTTTTTAATGCCTTGTTGGATAATTTTCCTGGCAGACATTTCGGGACAGCTTTGACATTTTCCACATTTCCTTGAGACGCCCATCACATAGAAAGAGAATATGCATTGACATAGTGGCCCTCATTTATCAACCGAACGAACGGCAGAAAAACGGGCGTAGTCTGAAAAACAAACCTCAGCTGTCATCCAAGCATGAACAGCCACAGAACAGATGAAAACGGGTTCTTAAAACAAATAAAACAAAATAATATTTAATTTAATGAGTATTAAATGAATTTTATGCATTTTCAAAAAGTCCACATTTTAGTATTTAAAATTAAAAAAAACATGATCGGCTGGCAAACCTTGCTACCGAGCAGGAGCGCAGGTTCAGCAGTGCGCACACACGGTCACAGTGGAGCGCTGCTTCGGGTTGCTCAACGGCAGGTGGCTCTGTCTTGGACCAGCAGGGGGAACGGTACTGTCTACCCCAGAGAAAGTGCACCACATTATTTTGGACTGTTCAGTTTTACACAACATCGCATTGGGCGATGGATGCGCCTTTCGACATGCTGACGCAGCCAGAGGAGCCGATGCCCGGGGAAACGTGGCCAGCACAGCGTCCTGGGGACAGGAGCTCATTCATTGCTTTTAAAATGAAACTATAACCCTAAACTTTTGCAAATGCGCTACAGTATTTAATCAGTAACGTGATTGAAGTCTCGGAGAAATCAGTGAAAAGCATTCTAAACACAGACACTAACCCTTTTTTTAAAAAAATTTTTTTATTGACTTTTAGGCCTTAGCTGTCACAATACATGGCTGTAAGGGGACATACAGGATAATACTCATTTTTTGCTACTATGTTTTATCCGCAAAAGATGCTGAACTTTAATGTCAGGTCCCACTGAGATTTGACCTTGGATTGCTGGATTCAGCATCCAGAGTGCTAACCATTACGCCATGGAACCTTACTTTTGTCAAAACTTTCTGGCGATTCAGCTGTCAGGCCCCACTGACACTTGAACCTGAATTTGGGCTTCTCTGTTGAATAATGAATAGGAATAGAATAGAAATTGAAGTAACAAACCTTTAGAGTTTAGAATAGAGATATGTTTCTATTGAGTTGGAAATCTTTACAAAAGCAAGCCTACTGCTCAACTTTTGGGCCTTAGCTGTGCCAACATATGTGGGACAGGGCAGGCTGCAGGTTTTCATTCCAAACAAGCAGGAGCACACTTCTGATACAAAGTGAAGACACTTAATTGTGTGGGTGGAATCTGGAGTGCTCCTGCCAATCATATGTATTCATTCAGCTGAATTGCTGTATCAGGTGTGTTTCTGCTTGGTCTAATTGTTAGATGTCTAATTGTGATGTCTGTATCAGCTTAAATGCCAGGTTCCACTGAGATTTGAACTCAGATCGCTGGATTCAGAGTCCAGAGTGCTAACCATTACACCATGGAACCCCACCCTTGTAGGGACTCATGAATAAAATTTTCCAGTTTTGTTGACACAATTTTTCCTGCCTGTACAGAAGAGTGAATGATAAGAAGCCTGCTTCTCAACCTTTAGTCCATGGCTGCTCCGAGATCTGTATGACGGGCGGTCATACAAGATGATGTAGATCAGAAACATTACGATGTTTCATCTCAAGGAGATAAATCAGGTCACCTGGAAGATGTTTCACTGCTTATCCAAGTTGGCTTCAGAAATGTCCCATATTTCATTTGCTGAAGTTCAATGCCAGGTTCCACTGAAATTTGAACTCGATTCAGAGTCCAGTTACACCATGGAACCCCACATTTTTCAGAACTTTACTTGAACCTGAATTTGTCTGTTTCTCTGGTGAATAATGAATAGGAATAGAATAGAAATAGAAATTACACAATGCCACTCCTGCATACTTGTAATCTGTGCTTCTTTGGTGAATCATAATCAAAAAATTGAATATAAAGTTAATTCTGCCTTCGTAGAGAGGAGCAATTGGTAATACAACATGGCTGCTACCATATACAGTAGTACTAGGTGGAGGGTGTTAATTGAACTTAAATTCCAGGTTCCACCGAGATTTGAACTCGGATCACTGGATTCAAAGTCCAGAGTGCTAACCATTACACCATGGAACCCCACAATTTGTCAGGGAGTGGCTGTTTTCAGCTGCCTGGGATGGGTACGGAAGGTCTCCCTTCTTGGGGGTTCCATTGCTTTACTGGGGGACTTTAACCAAACGTGGGCAATGACAATGAGACCTGGAAGGGTTTGATTGTGAGGAATGGCCTCCCCGATCTGAACTCGAGTGGTGTTTGGTAATTGGCCTTCCGTGTTAGCCGTGTTCCATGCCATGTTCTGTCCATAACAAACATCATGTTCAAACACAAGTATGTCCACAAGTGCACCTGGTACCAGGACTTCTTCGGTCGCAGGTCGATGATCAACTTTACAGTTGTATCAGCCAATCTGTGACTGTATGCTCTGGACACTCGGGTGAAGTGAGCGGCAGGGCTGTCAGCTGATCACTACCTGGTGCGGAGTTGGACCAGATGGCAGGGTAAGATGCCAGACAGAGCTGGGAAACCAAAGATGGGTAGTGAGGGTCTGCTGGGAAAATCTGGCTGAGGACTCCGTTTGGATGATCTTCAACTCCCACATCTGGCAGAGCTTTGACCACATTCTGGGGTGGAAGAGGACATTGACAGTCTGAGTGGTCAATGTACTGGGCTGCAATTGCTCAAGTGGGTATCCAGAGCTGTGGTTGCAAGGTTAATGGGGCAATCCCAGAACCTGCTGGTGGACACCAGAGGTGAGGGATGCCATCAAGCTGAAGAAAGTGTTCAACAGAGCTTAGCTGTTCCAAAACGATAAGCTCTGAAATTTCTTTCACTGAGTGCTGCTGGGGTTTGATCCATTTGGTAAAGTTGTCTTTCAGTCTTACACACAAGTCTTTCTCCTTCCTGGATGTCGAGTGCACAGAACTGTTTCCCGTAGGTATCTGCGGTGTTCTAATATTTTGACAAAATCACTTCCACTTTCACTTCCCCCATGGTCCTGTGAAAGTCCATGGCAACATATGCTCTTTTTGCTTTGCCTGTGAGCATGGGGATCAGCCA
>CAAKHG010007468.1:3217-18492 GCA_901007715.1 Dactylopterus volitans
AGGAAAGGCTTACATTCTTACATAATAAGACAGCGTCATGCTTACATTGATAATCCTTCCATAACAGAAGAGAGGTAACACCCCAAAAACAAAGCTAATATCAAAACTGAAACCAATAAACAGGTCCTGTGCAGTGATTAGGTGGACGGTGTACCTGCAGCTGGTGATCCAGTGTGAGATACGCCATGGGAATGGAGTTGTCTGAGCCATTGGTGTCTGAGAAAAGACAAAGAGCAAGAGCTTGGTTGCTTTTTTCCCCCCATCGCAAAAGCATCGTGTCATCAGGTTTAGGCTGGCATTACCACCTCCAGAAAAGACCCCTGACACCCTCATCAGAACCACGAAGCACCAATCAACACCTCCAAACTGTTTCTGCACTGCAGCCTATTTATTAGAACATCTGGCCATAAAGGTGCTGATGCTTTCACACGCGCCATGTTTATGAGAAATGAGACTGATACCGGTGGCCCATTTCAATCAATCGTTTGTTATAAAAAGCAAGCTTCATTTGCAGTGCAATATATCTCTGTTGCAAAGCTTTCACACCTAAAGGAAGTTTCAAAACAAACTTTTAGAGGCTTAGTTCTGTTCAATTGGGCTAAAGTTGATGTTTTTGTTTAAATTCTGGCACAGACTTAAGTGCAGGACCAAGATTGTTAAGTTAAAGCGACACAGACAGCGTTATGTTATGACAGTAGGTGTGTGAGTTTTAAAAAAACCCTGATCATGTACTTTCTACTAGATTTATATATTTTTGAGTGATAGCTGATTTAACATGTATGCATGTGAATGTGTGGTCTGTGCCTTCCTGCACATATCAGTTGAAATAAAGCAGCAGTACAGTAACTATCTCCACTATTTCTTACATCCTGTTCTAGTCTGGTAGTAGACTTGATTAACAATGATAACACTGGCCAGCACTATGACGTTCAGTGCAGGTCTCTGTGATATTGGGGGAAAAGAAAACTTTATAAATGATCAATTGAACCCTTTATTATTTACCCTCTGATACATGGGTTAGGGTTAGTAAGCCTAACACCAGCATGATAATTCCAGTCATGCCTGCCACAAAAGTATGTGTGCGTCAAAACATTGGTTGTTAGTGGTTTCTATTGAAGCAATTTTAAAATTGTATGCAAAAACTAAGCAGTTACACACATTGGCTTTTAACCAATTGTTAGTTTCACTAGAAAATAAGAATTTAATGGTTCTATGCCATGTGAGAATTGCAATGCCTTTCTCAAATTAAGTGTTGCAGAAGGCCATCAATGTGTGATTTTGGTGACATGACATTGAATGAGAGTTACTGAATATCGTTGTGGTGTCTCACTGGTGCACTGGTGGCTTGGCAGACACTGATGTTATGAGTTGAGCTGGGAAGATGGGTTGTTTTGATGAAAATGAAGTTGTAGCATGCCGCTTTGTTGTGCTTCGCCAATGTTTTGCGGTTGAGTTGCCCACTACCTGTTAAAGCGCCGACTTGATTGTCTACACAATACATCAATAACTTTTTAATGATGAGATTATTGTTTAGACAAATTGGATTTGGGTATTTTTATCTTGTGGTCATCTGCAATGATATGAACCCATGCACAAATATGTCAATCATGGAGTTGACTTTATTTCTGGATACTAACAAGCAATGATTAGAAGTGGATGAGCCATCCCAGAGTGCTCTGGATATGTCATGGAGTGGTGGCATACTGTATATATGGTGCCTTGCAAAAGTATTCGCCCCCCCCTTGGCTTTTTACCTATTTTGTTACATTACAACCTGTAATTTAAATGTTTTTTTTAATCTGGGTTTATGTAATGGATCTGCACAAATAGTCTAGGTTTGTGAAATTTTTTTTTAAAAATGACCAAAAAAAAATAAAAAAATTGGCATGTGGATATGTACTTACCCCTTTGCAAATTTTTTTTTGAACCCCCTAAAAAGTCTGGTGCAACTAATTACCTTCAGAAGTCACATAAATAGTGAAATAAAGTCCACCTGTATGAAATCAAAATTGTCGCACCATCCGTCAGAATGTATACATCCGTTCTGAAAGGCCCCAGGAAGGTGCTCTGGTCAGATGAGACTTTTCAGCCACTAAGGAAAGCACTGTGTCCGGCGCAAACCCAACACACCCCCAAGAACACCATCCCAGCAGTGAAACATGGTGGTGGAAGCATCATGCTGTGGGGATGCTTCGCAGCAGCAAAGACTGGGAAACTGGTCGGAATCAAGGGAAAGATGGATGGTGCTAAATGCAGAGATACTCTTGAGCAAAACCCGTCTGCCAGTGATTTGAGACTGGGACGGAGGTTCACCTTCCAGCAGGACAATGACCCTAAGCATGCTGCTAAAGCAACACTTGAGTGGTTTAAGGAGAAACATTTAAATGCGTTGGCATGGCCTCGTCAAAGCCCAGATCTCAATCCAATGGAGAATCTCTGGTAAGATTTGAAGATTGCTGTTCACCAGCGGATGTGGCAAGCTCATAGACTCATTCAGAGCACCCTGCAGCTGTAATTGACACAAAAGGTGGCTCTACAAAGTACTGATTTAAGGGGGGTGAATAGTTATGCACATTGAAGTTTTCTGTTAGTTTGTCCTACTTGTTGTATTAAAAAAAAATGTTCACACCTTCAAAGTTGTAGGCATGCCCTGTAAATGAAATGATGCAAACCCTAAAAAAAAAAAAAAAAAAAAAATCCATTTTTAAATTTCAGTTTGTGAGGCAACAAAACACAAAAATGCCAAGGGGGGTGAACACCTTTGTAAGGCACTGTTTGTGAATTCCTCTTTTTTGTGTTTGTGAGACACACAGGATAGCAGAAGACGGGTATAATGCTTCTATGTTTTCCATATCCTAAACAGAATGAGCAGCGATGGTAGATTTGATAACAGCAACATTTTCCTAACAAATGGTCTGCCCATGAAGTCTATTAAGTCTATTTTAAGACGTTGCTAAAACTCTGTCGAGATATCTAAAATCTTTTGTTAATGCCAACAGTCGTTCCGTGGAAATGATGTCATGAGTACCTGTGGGGTCATCAGGGGAGAAGTAGCTTCGACTGCTGGGCTTATCAGACGGCGTCATCCTCACACTTGGACTGGAGGACCGGCTGCTGTTCCTGCTCCCCTGCAACATGACACACCCGTGTGAAAAGCCAATCACAGTTTTGGCCTGAGAATTAAGACAGGAATGTTGGTGGACTCTGAAAAGGCCGTAACATCTAAGAAAAAATGGCTGCAGCAATGTCAGTGATTCAATGCCTGCCAACCTGCCATTTCAGCAATATACAGTATCTCAATGGTGTTTGCTTGCACATCTAAACTACTTTATGTAACATCAATTTCCTGACACTGCAAGAGAACGCAACTATTCTTAGGTTCCACAAAAGTCCCTAGGCTTTTTAAACAAACATGGATTCCATGTCGATTGCCCCGTTTCACCATTAGTAACTCTTAAGTGAAGTGCCCAGTTCTTGATGCAGGTTTTTTGCAGTTGTGAATGAATTTGCCAGTTGTAACTGTACTGTAGCTATAGAGAATGGCTTCAGCAATGAGACCGAGCTTGGGTGCCTCGGTTATTTTTATGTAAACCCCAAGAAAAAGACCATGAAAAAGATAATTAACTTATTCAATTAGAGACTAATTTAAAATACATGCATTGAAATTTAATTATGGTAAGAATTAAATGGATGGATCAAGCAGCAATATCCGATTGAACTATTGAAATCAAAACTATGAACAATGTTTTATACCGTTATAGGCTTCCATTGTTGTGTTTAGTACTGTTTATGGGAATCAAATGGTGAAGCAAAGCAAACTGTCATCCATCAGCTCTTGAGCAAAGGTATTTTTGCACAAAGTCTTCACTTTGAACTCGAAATGAACTTTCTACAGAAGAGAACTGTAGGTTTTCTGTTAAACAAATGGAGACAACAAATTTAGGTGGGAAGGGGTGGATATCTATCAAACACTTGTCATATTCCATGACATTGTTTCTTGACGGATTTCTCTCTCTTGACAAAGACTCCATTGAATTCCTTTGAAAAATGGTATCAGTGAAAACATCCTTTAGGCTTTGCCAGAAAAAAATGAACGATGAGAGCTGCAGACAAAAGCATACATCAAAGTGGGAGCAAAGAAATGAGAGCCTCTGGCTAAGTTCAGTGTTTCTGTGTGTTTTATTTTGATAAACTTAAGACCTTTTTATTTTTAGGCCTTTATACATGCACTTGAGGACCTATCTCATGTTCCTATTGCCAAAAGTAGTTGGAACCTGAGAGTAGAGGTTTAAGTTGCTGTAGTAGTGGTAGTACTAGTAGTAGATGCAGTGGTTGTTGTTGTAGTACTCGTAGTAATATCAGTTGTCCCAGAATGAATTACAATTTTGGGTAATTTCTGGTGTTTGCTGATTGCTTGTTAGCAGTGAATTCATATTTCTGGCAGCATTTTTGTTATTTTTTGTGACAAGGAGACGCAGTGTTAACCACGTACTACAGAGGCTGTGGCAGCTGATAAATAAATGAGCTAACTACCCTGTAAAAATTGTGCTAGCAATGAACTTTTATCATAGTGGAAATTTCAAATATTGACACTGTGAATTTTTTTTCTTTTAAATTTTGATACTAGCAACATATTTCAAAAAAAGTTGGCGAAAGTGGCAACAAAAGACCCGAAAAGTTGCAAAATGCTAAAAGAGAACACTTACTGACACATCTCACAATTAATTAGGTTAACAGGCAACACCATTGAAAATGGGTATAAAGAGAGATTATGTACTGTATCTTTCTGAAGTAAAGATGGGGGGGAGTTCACTTTTCAGTGATGTCTCTCAATTTAAAATTGCAAAGCATTTGGGGATTTAACTGTTTACCGCACATTAATATCATTAGAAAATTAGGAAAGTCTGAAGAAATCTTTGTGCTCAGGGGATAAGGCTGAAAACAATGTTAAATGGTCATGATTTTCAGGCCCTTTGATATCACTGCATGGGAACAAGAACACTTCCAAATACCATTGTCTGTGAACTCAAGTTCACTCTTGGCATGCAATGTGTATATAAACCAGATTCAGAAACGCTGCCGCCTTCTCTGGGACCCAAACTCATTTAAAATGGATTGAACTGAAGCGGAAAACTGTCCTGTGGTCTTGATGAGTCAAAATTTTATATTCTGTGTGGAAATCATGGACACTGTATCCTCTGGGCTCAAGAGGAGAGGGACCATCCGGCTCGTTATCAGCGCACAGTTGAAGAGCCTGCGGTGGTGATGGCGTGGGCATGCATTACTGCACATGGCATCGTGGGTAACCTGCACATTTGGCACCATTAATGCTGGACTATATATACACATTTTGGAGCAACAAATGCTGCCACAACCTCTTTTTCAGGGGTAGCCCCTCTTATTTCAGCAAGACGATGCCAAACCACATCTTGTACCTATTACAACAGCATGGTTACATAATAAAAGAGTTCAGTTGCTAAACTGACCTCCCTGCAGTACAGACTTATCAACCATTGTAAGTCTTTGGTACTGTATACATCATGAAATATAAAGGAGCCCCCCTCAACTTTTGAGCAGCTGAAATCCTACACCCAGCAAGAAAGCGAAAAAGTTCCACTTTGAAAATTACAGAAATCGGTCTCCTCAGTTCCCAAATGTTTTCAGAGTATTGTTAAAAGAAAAGATGATGAACAGAGGAGTAAATGTGAACCTGTCTAAAATTCAAAATGGGCATGTGATAAAAAAAAAAAAAAAATCTTTTAAAATGCTGTCTTTTTGATATTTAGATGTGGGCTTTCGCAGTTTTCCAAATCATTGTATTCTTTTTCTAGTTTCATTTTACACAGCCTCCCAACTTTTATGGAAATGGGGATGAACAACAGGAAATATGTGGTCGTGAGATTGAGACATTAGCTAGTTAGCTAACATAGCTTATGATTGGAGAAAGTGTGGCGATGTTTGTCTTGTTCCACCACTTAAGTTCAGAGTTGTTAGTAACTAATGAAACGAATAAACAAAAAATAGAGCATAAGGCTTGGAGTTAGGGTTGTGCAGCGGCTGTTAAAATGATTTCATGCTCTGGACCCCAAAGTTGACTCTCAATTAGCTTGGGACCTGCATTAGAAGTGATTTTGGTCAACAGTGATCCTTCTACCTCTAGGTATTTTGGGTGATTGAACCCCTGAGGGTCTATGGACCCCAATTTAAAAACTCCTGATTTATTTGTTGCTAACAAAACAAAGCATTGAATTTCATTGGTAAAACGGCATACACCACTGTTTAAGACTGTCACTTACCTGGCTGGACTCTGTGCCGATGCCTGGCAGATCCTGTACAGAGCGACGTCTCTGAGGCTCGCATGTGGCTGTGGACAGGATGGAGGGGAAAAATGTCGACAGAGAAAAGAATGAGACCCAGAGGGATTTGCAGGTAGTGTTGTGGGGGATCGGTGTCGGTGCTTGCTATTGCTAGAAGTTCATCCTGGTGCACAGTCAAACTGGAAGGGCTGCACCGCTTTAACCCTCTAAGTTCTGGCCCGTTAACATGGTGACCAGAGTGCTGAAAACACCAGAGCTCACTGTCAGTGCACAAACACACACACACACACACACACATCACCACAGACCTAAAATATCCACATTAACAGCTGGGCCTGTTTATGTGAATGGCTAGCTTAGGTAAAGGACAGGTGAGGATGCTGGGGGCTGTAAAGGGTCTATGAACAGACCTACAAGGATTGCTGCCAATGGTATGTTGGTGCTAAATGACATATTTTCTACACAAGATAATTATATATTATTCGTCACTTTTTTACATTTCATATTACAAACTTCTCCACATTTTAAGGACCCACCTGTCCTCATCGAAGATTTTGAGTTGTGCTCCATAAGGAGTGTGTCTGCTAACTGGCCACTCTCAGTTAAACAAAAACATACGACGACGCATTGATGTTCTGCAAAAACCCAATGAGTTCAAAATGTCGGCTTTTCAAAAGTAAATGATGCATATTTAATTTGTTGTAGTTTTTTTTAGTATTGTCAATATCATTCATTATTAAGCTGACAATGCAACCCCTCCCCTTAACTACAAGTATCATTCTTTGGCGTCACATGTTGCATCAGCAATATGCAAAATGATATAATCATGTGCAGTGGGAAACGGCAAGTTGTTTTTCATGCAGTACATTTTCCAAACATGTGCTGAATTTACAAATTTTTGATGAATGCTAACAGAAATGAATACATGCAATTTTCAAATTAGACTTCTGTCACATTAAATCACAAATGTGTCAAACTCTTGGTTTACAGCCACTGTACGTCAACCCAATTGCAGGGATATAGTGGAAAAAAAAATGCTGGAGACATACCAAAAATGAAAGCTCACCATCTTGTTTTGATTTTCAAGCTTATGTCATACATGCCCCGCAAGTGTAGCTAGTGAAAGCACCCACTTTGCAAACAGAACACAGCCAGGAAAACCTGGTCAGTCGTTCAAATTTCTAGTCTTATGGCTGAACGATTATTCACGTTTACATTTTTCAAAATAAAAGTACACCTGCGATTACCTGCTTTCCGTGTTGTAGTAAAAGTGTTTTTTTTACCGTGACCACATCCATACCAGACGTACCTGCATTTTGTATACTGGGACACCTCGACTCAATGGCCGCCAAAGACTGTCGTGCAGGTATGCACATGCAACTGCCCTACCTTTAATGACATGCACCAGTGACTCCCTTATTCACTGGATTAAATTAGCCACTCATTCAACATGTCTCTCAAGGCTCCAAAATAGAGGCCTTTCCTGATTTCCAGAGGTGTCCCCGTTTCTTTCATCCGTATCTCTGCTTGTAATAATAGCTCTGACCCTCAATGTGAGAGAAATTAATCAAAATGACTTTTTCAAAGTTAATGGATGTATAAGAGTGGGGGTGGGGTGGGGTGGGGTGAGGTGGGTGGGGTTAGCCATGCTTCCTCAATGTCCTCTATGCATGACAGGCAAGGACGAACTGAAATGCAGAGCACTGTATTACCCATGCCACCCACAATCAGCTGCAACCAAGCCAGAGAGACAGAGGAGAGGACAGGGCCATGAGTTTGGAGTCTTGTCTCATGTGTTAACTGAGTCTTTTAAAAAAATGTGCTGTTATTGACATGGGTGACATAAAGGACTTCATCAGGAGTATTAATTAGTTGGAGGTATATTTGAGATGCCAGAAGTGATTGCAAATGAGAAAGCTCTGATATTAACTCATGCTCCGATTCTGTCCCACCCACCCTGAAATAAAAGGGAGGAAAAGGAGTCAAGGAGGACAAAAAGCCACAAGGCAACTGTGAGGTGTGCAACTCCAGGACCAGCTCCATGAGAACTTTAGTTCTTTTGAACTTTGTTTTCTTTTACGAGACAGTGCCTTCAGAGAGAATTTATCATGGATGTTTTGTAGCTGGTTTCATATGGAGTGACACACAGCAGAGGGCCATGTCAAAGCAGAGCAGCCCATGGCTTGAGACAAGCCAGCTCTACCCGGTCACCAAAAAGCCCTGTGGTCCATCGATACCTGTGACGACGATCTTGGGAACATCCAGAATGGTGCCGAACGAAGCTGTTTTACGGTGGCCTCGTTTATACTGGGGGGGTGCTGCAAAAACACATACACACACATACAGCTGCGTACACAACAAGCATGCAACTATGACAGACTGGGGCCCCGCAGCTGGACCATAAATGTAGGCCACATACATGCAGAGCATACAGTTTACTACATGCACGGGCAGCATGCACCCCTTCCGTTCCAGACAATGTGGAGCGGTACTGGCGACACTGAAGGCAGCCGCTGTACTACAAACCTCAGCACAGACAACAGCAGAACACTTATTTGGACAAAAAAAGTTCAACAATGCAATAAAAAGACAAAGGGTGCAGGTGCTGGAATTTACAGGGTCATGTTCGTCAAAGTGACAAAAAAGTATTAAAACTAATAAGCTGACATGTACAATTTGTGCATATAAGCATTATCTGAGAGAGAGGATTTCTGTGCTGCTGTCTATTAGGGCGTTTGAAGGAGATGACATTGTTGTCTCAGTTTGAGTGTCCCGAAACATATGGTTGTATGTACATACAAGGATTCAAAAGTCCACCTCGGTGTGATGAAAGCACATGAAAAGAATCCGAGTTGGGCTTTGATTTCAATACTTATCAGATGGCTTTCCTGCATAAAAAACTAAAATAATTCCCCTGTTTTTTTGAGAACATATAAACTGTAAGGAATCTTATTAAGTGCTGTATTCATATTGTATCAGTTTTTCCTGCTAAACGTACTTTGGGCAAAGGATTTGCTGTTCTTCATTTTATTCAACTTTATATCAACAACCCAGCAGCTGCTATAGAGGGTAGAATGTGTATTATAATAATAATGACTATTATTATTATTACTATCTTATTTCGGAACACAGAGAGCAGAACCTGCAGAGTTTAAGATCCTCAGAAGCCTGAGCTTATTTCTCTTCTTCAGTTTCACTGGCAGTAATGTAATTTGAAGACAATGCAACTCTATCTACAGTTAAAGAACTCACCAGCAGTGAGGACCTCCAAAAGGTCTTCAAAACTGAGAAACTTCATTTTTAATGCCTCAACTCTGGTTTTGCTTTGCTTGTTAAAATACTGAGATATGCGGAGCAATGCAGAACAGGTGAATGACACAGGAAGCTCCGACTGTCAGGAAAAAAGTACGTTTCACACGCCGACAGCAGCGAGGCAAACACACTCCTCACGGCTTTCACTCTCTTCTATGGGTCAGAGAGAACTGGCCAGTAACAGTGTTTGGAACGGCTGTCAAGACACAGACGTCAACTCACATACATCAGGCTGCAGCGCCACCTGATCTAATTCAATGTATTCTAATCTTTTAGATTCCAGAATGTTTATGAAGTGTTTTTGCTGAATGAACAAAAAAAAAAAAAATACATTTTTACAACTACGAATTTTGTACTATTTGATTATTTTTTACTGGAAAATTGAACTGCTAAGCCTTTCTTGAAGAGACCCCATTCAAATAACACACCTAATTAACTTATATCAATATTGAATGCTTTGCTGTGCAACCATTTAAACTTTTAAATATGAAATAATAATTTCCAAAAAAAACACTACGCCAAAGTGACTTGAAAAGCTCCTCTCCCTGCTGTCCGTTTTGTCTTGTGCAGTCTGACATTACCTGCTGGTGCAAATGGGATCTTGGGCTCCAGCTCTGACAAGTCAGCACTCATTCTTTTGCTGTCGGAGGACGCCAGGCACTGCGTTCGGCCAGGCAGACTCTCAAAACTGCCCCCTCGGGACAATGGCAGCGTTCTTAGCGGGTCTCCCTGAAAGAGCGGCAGTAAAAGAATTTTAGGGAGGAATAGGAGCATGCTTTTATGATGGCGAATGATCTTTCATCAAAAACATCATTGCAGTGGGTTTTGATCAAACTTAAGCTGGTAAAAAAATGTGTTTGCCTTTGGCTTGAAGTGAGGTGCAAACTGAGGTGTAATCTTGATGGTGTCGTTGCTCCCTTGAGAATCACTGTGCTCCATGTTGACGTCACTTCTGTTGCTGGTGCTGGTGCCAGTATAGTCCACATATGAACCTGTCATAAGACAGCAAACACGTTTAGGAATTCTTTTCCCTTCTCAACTGTTAAATTTAGAGAACTTAGCTTGAGAAGGGGCTTCCTCAAGGTTTGATTAACATGGTTCAAAGTTTGAGACCCTCCTTCACCAGGTCACTTTATAACTGTAAGTGGAGGGTTTTTGAGAGGTGGTGTTGTAAGGGACGACGTGTCTCCTTTCAGTGACCAACGGGTGTGATTTTGTCATTCCTGCAGGACCTGACTGACAAATAGAGTGTATTTGGCTACTACTGCTGCGTGCCATGTGGGCTTTGAGGGGAAAACAGCCAGCCAACATCCTTTGGTTTGCCATTTTATGAAGGGGCTTCATAGGCTTCTTCCGCTGGCACCACCATTGGACTTGGCAGTGGTGTTGGATGGGCTCTCTGGTCCTCCATTTGAACACCTGGAGAAGGTCAACTTGAAATGTCTGTCCCTCCAGACAGTGGTACTGTTGGCTATTGTGTCTCCTAAATGGGTGATTGACATCGATGCAACCACTGTGCATCATTCTTGCACCCAGTTCACTGCAGGTTGTGTTAAGGTGTAACTGAAACCTAATTCCAACTTTGTGCCTACGGTGGTGGGCTCAGTCTATCCCATTGACCTTATGGCTTTCTCCTCAACATCCTTTTCTTCCTCTGAACAACATCAGTTGCACATGCTGTGTCCAACTCTTGGCAGTTGCATGGACAGAACTGTGGGTTTTCGGAGAAGTGGTCAGCTTTTGGTATCCTGGGCTGCTTCTCATTTGGGGAAGGCCTGTTACAAAGCAGTGACTTTCACACTGGATTGTGGGGCCCGTTGCTGTGGCCTATATCAGTCACTGCGGGCTAATTTTACCCATGACCTATGTACGTCACAGCCCTATTTAAAGGGGTTAGTATTCAGGAAATTTGTGCAGCAGCAAGCTGGTCTTCAGCTATTGGTTTTATCAGCTGGATGTCTCTGTCCAAAGTGCAGCCTGGACATTGTTAAACTCAGCTAGCGCATGGTTAGAGTTCTACCTGTTGAGTGTTGGTGGCTGAGATGAGCTTTTCCGGCAACACAGGAGTCTCTATATCCAATTGAGATACATCAAAATGAATGTTATAAGGGAGAACTTTACGTAACTTGAGTAACCCGGTTCTCAGAGCAGCATGAGTGAGATGTCTGGCCAGACAACCCCTCTTGCTGGGGCAAAGTGAGAAGAGGTGCTTATTTTGAATGGGTGGAAGCTACTCAGCAGAAAGAAAGAAAGTAGGCCTACCTGATGCGTGGGCTATGATCACTAGCCAATCAGGATTGGCGTCATGAGATAAATGCTTCTGAGGGGGCATCTCACTCATGCTACTCTGAGAAATGGGGTTAAGCAAGTAATCTAAGGTTTGTCTGAGGTCAGTTGTTACAAGCCTCAACAAATCCAAGACAACTTTTTTGTCTATTTTGGAACCAACTGCTCACCAGTACTCGTGCAAGTTACCTTGCTGATACTGTTACAATGAGCCACAGGAGCCGTTTTATAATTACCCTTGTTGAAGACAAATTCTTATTTGTCATTTAAACATAAACTTGAATTAATTATTAAATGAATGTATCGCCCAGTTCTAATTCCATATATAATCATATTCCTTAGGCAATTATACGTTACAAGTAACAATCAAAACGTAATGCAAAATGTCATTTAGACAGAGAATTAGAGAATTGAGAGGGAGGACCAACATTAAGCATGGTCCTCCCTGTCACTGTACCTGCAAACACATACATAGAGTACAGATGCAACCAAACACTAAAGATACCTGTTGTACCTGTACTAGTTGCAGAGTTGCTCTGTCCCTCATCTGAATACTGGTATGGATATTGCAGGGGTTCATCAGATCCTGGAAAGTACTGCAAACAAAGTTCAGAGGAAACGATAAGGCAGACTGGATCTCAACAGCATCTATTCCGTTCAGGAAAAAACTCGTTTGTCTTGTATCGACCTGAGTTCACTGTCTGTAGCAAGCCATTTTAGCTTCTATTTTTTTAAGCCCCCTTCATTAAAGCACACTTTGCTCTGATAGGTCAACTTCTAGAAGCCTGGCAGGTCTTCTCTTTGGCAGAAAACAGGTTCATGTTTCTAGTGTATCATTAAAATTGTACCTTTGCTGCTTCTGTTTATATGCATGTACCAGTTTATGTTACATTTTGCTTTCCGTTTGTGAACTACTGTATTTTGTGAGGCTCAATGACTGCTTTACTCCAGTTGAAAATAAAAGCTTTGTAGGAATGGTGAGTATTGTGTGAGGATAGATTACCCTCATTAGATGAGTCATGATCTTCACAATCTCCTCCATAGAAGGCCGCTGAGAGGGGTCTTTAGACCAGCAGCGAGTCATCAGGCTCTCAATGGGCTTGGGCAAATTTTTAATCAAAGGTGGTCTCGTGCCTGCACACACAAACATCAAAATAAAATGATTGCTCACATACAGATAAATATAAGCTTATAAAATAAGCTTTGGCATCACAACAGAGAAGAATAGAGATATTCCACATTTACAATAGCTGGTAAGATACACTCTCCCAGTTCAATAACGCCAATGATAATTGACTGTCTGCTGATTCGATTCATAAAGAAACGATTCAAAACTAATTCTATCCAGACTGAATCAACAAAAAAGGGACACCATTCTCAGTTTGGCAGATAAGATCAGTGGCCTTTTTGTTTTAAAACATTATGGAAACCGCAAAGTATTTCAACCACGTCTGCCCAGCCTAACTCTCACGGGATATTATTCACATTAAAAGGCATACTTTTTGGATTACACGTTTCTTGAAATAAAATATGAAATGAATAAGTTTGTGCATTTTTAAAGAACAGGCATCTATGGATGAAGCCAGGGTCAAAATTTCTCTGTGAATTTGCACTTTAATCACTCCTTAGAACAGAAAATACTCTTAAAATACACTAAAAAACATTTTGCAATATTTTTAGGATAAAGTCAACCCTTTAAAAATGTACCAATCACAGACAGTTGCTGTTTGCATAACCTTCTTTAAACTGATCGAAAAATAAAAACTATAACAGCTCAAGCATTTATTTTTTGGCAACTGAAAGGTACATAAATACATGTCCCATACATTCCTCAAAACATTTACATTTGCAAATGTACCAGCATATATCTCCGTACAGCTTACATTAAAAAAAAAAAAAATCAAAAAAGTAAAGCAATAACAACACAATACAAAAGAACACTACACAGAACAACGGCACACTAAAAGACTTCAGCTCCCCATCTTTGTTCTATTCAGTTCCCTATTTAACAGTCTGATTGCTGCCAGCAGGGTTACTCCTTTCAGCCTATTAGATCTGCGTTGGAAGTGTGAGAGTGTTCTGCTCTCCTCCCTCGGAGCGAATCATGTCGTGGATGTTGCGAGTGTTATCTCTATGAGCAACAGTTCCCTCTTGTTCTGAACACATGGAAGCTGGGGTGGAGGGGTGCAGGGTCGCGGCCCCTGGAGCTGATTCTGAATGCCATTTTTTAGACCCTCTCCAGCAATGCAGCCTGGCGTTTTCTTGTGCATCCCAAACGGAGTACATGTCCATGCTTGAGACATGGCCACAGTAATGTGGATGGCAACAAGGTACCAGTCAGAAACTGGAGACGTTTTGAGTCTTTCCTCGCTAGCTGCTCAACGCGGGTGTCCCTGCTGTGGTCAGACTCCAGGTGAAAGTCAAGGTATTTGGAAGAGGTCACAACTTGGGACTGACAGTCCACCAAGAAACCATTTAGCAGCATGTTGTTTCATACAGCCCGTTTATCTGGTTGCTGAGGATGGAATGGCAAAAGACACTTCTATGTCATCTGAGTGTCCAATTTCCAGTGGGTTCTGGTTCAAGCCTCTGCAAAGCAGCTGCTCAGAGCATCAGATATTTTCTTTTCATCCACATCAAACTATTCTTCCCTCAGACGTCCTTTGGATTTTCCTTTTTCATGTGTTACTTTTTAATTTTTTTTTTTTTTTGCAGCGTTTGAGTCTTTTCTTTGTCTATTTCATTGTCTGACTCCCATCTGTTGAAGACTTTTTGCCTTTTTCTGATGATCTGTCTTTGTTCTGTCAGTCATGGCTCGTCAAGTGAGATTGTCTTTCTTCTCTTTAAGGGCATGCAGACGACTAGGGCTGTCTGTATGACGGATTTAAAAATCTCCACCTTGGTGTTAATATTTTCTGTCTCACAGATAGGTGTCTAGTATGTACTTGAAAGGCACAAGGCAAAGGCCTCCTTTTCTTACCTCACCTTGTCCTTTCAGGCTCCAAACTTTGCATTTCAACTCACCTTTTGCCTAAAGCTGAATTCTGGAGGAAAACAATAGACATTTAAGGCCATTGGAGCCAAGTGGGGGCAGAGCAGGGAGGGGTTACAAAAACTAGAGATTTGTTATTAAATCTCCAAGTCCAGGATGGAATTTCCCCAAGTTTTTTCCTTAACCACCTGCTTCGTATCTGTACAGAGATTTAGTAACATCTTAAAAAGTAGGATAAAATCTCGAGAAAACACCAGACCCATTTGAAGGGATATAGACATGATCACATCCTAGTGTGTTGATGAGATGGTCCACTGTCTTCTGCTGCATCGCTTTCTCATTTGCCCATGGAGGATGGTAAAGTGTCC
>CAAKHG010007472.1:10197-23349 GCA_901007715.1 Dactylopterus volitans
GGGCCCGTTCGACTCGCAGTTTTAATTGTCTTTTTTTTCTCTCCCCCCTCTGCAGGCTTTGTGCCAGAGTGTCAGCAGAGCTCCACTGTGGACTATTTCTTTTACAGAGTCACTCTGAACAGTTCAGCCTCCATCTCTGACTCTGGAGGGATCCACTGGCCCATGGTAGTTTGTCTGACAGCTGCCTGGACAGTCATTGGAATCTGTTACATAAGAGGAATCAGCACCTCTGGGAAGGTCTGTTGATGCAAACTGCTGCCATCAGACATAAACCAAAACTGAACGACTACTATCAATACTACTTTTGTTTTTGTTTTTTAATGCTCCTTCATTTATCATGACTGTAGGCAGTGTACGTCACAGCCATCCTGCCTTACGTTGTGCTCGCCATCTTTCTAATCCGAGGACTCACTCTGAAAGGTGCCATGAGCGGAATTAAGTTCCTCTTCACCCCAGATGTATGTTTCAAATGGCTATTAAAAAAAAAGGGCAATTTATATCATGCATGTCATAATACACACCCATATGCACTGTGTCTTACTCCTGCAGGTGGAGGAGTTAATTAAGCCAACAACCTGGCTGGATGCAGGCGCCCAGGTCTTTTACGCTTTTAGTTTGGCGTGGGGAGGCCTCATCTCCTTCTCAAGCTACAACCCTGTCCAGTAAGGGACCGACATGAACAGGCCGCCCGAGGCTCATTTAGCTCTCGGAACCAAAGCCGACACAGCATGACATGAATCTTTCGCTCTTCACCTTCTCCGTAGCAACAACTGCATGCAAGACGCCGTGATCCTGTCTGCCATAACCGGCTTCACCTCCATCTATGCTGCCACGGTCACCTACTCCATCATCGGCTTCAGAGCCACGGAGAAATATGACCTGTGTATCAGTGAGTGAGTGGTCCAGCTATGTGGGGTTTGAGGGTTTTCAAGCAATGGAGCTCATTGCTGTTGTTAATTGTGAATTGTTTGTTTGTTCAAAAAAACAGAGGTAGAAAACAGAATAATTTGACTTGTCACAGTAAAGGACCATGTGTTGCCAGTGTTGGGCAAGTTGCTCAAAATTAGTTATTACTTGTACTTACATTTCTCTACATTAATTCAATTAATTAACAAATTACTATCAATGGTTTTATTCACTCTGGAAAGTAAATTTTGCATTACTTTGAAATAATTCCTCCAATTCTTTCACTGATATGCCCGTTTTTTTGGGTTGTTTTTTTTTAATTCCAGTGTGTCTGTGGTGCAGCGGGTACAAGACAGCCATCAAATTTTATCTGTCATTATATCTTTATCACCAGAGGATAAAACAATAAAAGACACAATAAAAATGTTTGCTAGGTCTATATACTGTATTATATTGTTGTCCCGGCAAGCCTCCAAACTCACGTAACAAATCAGTTTTGAAATAACCATTGTCTTGAATATATACACCAACTAGCCATAATGTTAAAACCACAACCACTGCATGTTTACCACTGGAAAGTTACACTGAGAGGTGTAACCTAACATTTGGTCACCTTAATGCATATGTGAGTATTGTGATCAAAATATTGTTTAGATAATAATGAGACAGCTGCGGTGTAGTTTTAGGTGAAGCAAGCACGCAAATTATTTTCACATTTGGAAAAGAGTGCCATCTTTAGCGGGTCGTCAGCACTGCTGACTCTCGATATTCATGTGTGATATTTTTTGTTCGCAGAAACATCATGACCTTAATAAACGCATTCAATCTTCCTGAAGAGAGCATCACTACAAGCAACTATAAAGCAGCCTTGGACCATCTGAACATCTCCAATCCAGATGCAATTCTTCGACTGGAGATGAAAACCTGTGAAATGCAGAAACTGCTGAGTGAGGTAACCGCTGTTGGGCTGCTACTGTCGAAGGCTTAACGTGTCTGCGCTGTGACTGAAAAACACCTTGTGTTCGCTCAGGGAGTGGAGGGAACCGGTCTGGCCTTCATTGTTTTCACAGAGGCCATCACCAAGATGCCCGGTTCACCAGTCTGGTCGGTCCTCTTCTTCGTCATGCTTCTCTGCTTGGGCCTCTCAACTCTGTTTGGCAACATCGAGGGGGTGGTGGTCCCCTTGAAGGACTTGAATGTTTTACCCCAAAGTTGGCCCCAAGAGGCGCTGACAGGTGATGCTCCTTCACAGTCGCGGCGAACTGCAGGTCCGCTTCAAGACCGCAGATGAACCGATTTTTACTCGGGTTGTATGACATGCTGTTTTGTTCTTGTGCATTTCAGGAATAACGTGTCTTGTCGCCTTCGTCATCTCCCTACTGTTTGCGCAGCGTTCGGGGATCTATTGGTTAACTCTCTTTGACAACTTCGCTGGATCAGTTCCGCTCCTGACAATTGGGCTGTTTGAGATGATAGCTGTTGTTTACATCTACGGCATAGACAGGTCCGTGCCTGAAACTGGCATTTGCTTTTACGTGCAGTTTTATGATATTAGGCAGCCCGCAGCAAAACGGTATCAGAAGATGCAAACCTGCACCCTGTTCTCAAAGTTAGCACCAGTTATTATGAGGATTCTTTCCTGGAATACTTAAATGCTTTCATGTTTAGCTGCTTCTATTTTTTTTTTTTTAATCAAATAACTGTGTAATGTTGCTTGTTCTAAGAAAGCTGTTGATTATAACCATATTTTGCAATTTCCTACAACTCTGTCAGCCAAAGATGGAAAGATTTACCACTTTCCATGTGCATGTCCAATCAGCGCCGGTGGGAAATGTGTTCAGCTGAAGCAAAACATTTCTCAGTGTGTGAAACATTGACCAGGAAAGCTGAGCTCTTCTGCTGCGGTCCGACTGCAGAGGTGTGCAGGTAGTTCCTACATGTACCAGGATCACATGCATGCGCCCACAAATACTTCCAATCCTGCCAAGTCCATGAGGGTGGATGCCGTCGCGCCCTGTGGTGGTGCAGCTTTGGGGTTTAAGCACTTCCTGGCTATCCGGAGGTGGAGGCTACAAATGAAAGCCGACGGTGGTTCTTCCTGGACATCGCTGATGTCTTGAGTAACAGGATTTACAGCCACATCTCTGTCACACACACTTTGTGTTTAACATCAACGCTGAATGGACATGCACATGAAAACTGTTGATTTGGTTTGTCTTCCTTTAAAGCCTCTTGTATCATTCTCCAATGTCCGTTTACTGTTTGACTAATAATGTGTGTGTGAGACGCATTTTTGTAACCTATTATGTTTCTGGTGATTTCATAGTTACAGAATGGAAAAGTAATTGAAATCTTTGTGCGACAGGTTCAATGAGGATGTGGAGTTCATGATTGGGTGGAAACCGTCCATCTACTGGCAGGTTTCCTGGAGGTTTGTCAGTCCTCTGATCATCCTGGTCATTTTGGTTTTCTACATGGTGACTCAGGTGCAACAAGAGCTCACGTATCTAGTCTGGGATCCAAAATCTGTAAGAACACACTTTACTGAAAATCTTGAATATTTTGAATATTGCAATGTGTGATGATACATCAGTCATGTCTGCCATTTTTTTCTCAAATTTTTGTTTCAGTTTAGAATAATTTTAGCCTATTTGCTTGGGTAGAAGTTTTATTTACAACTTGTACGAGCACTGAAGTATTTTCATACTATCCTGTCGGTGAATTAATGTATTCTTTCACCAGCTATTTATGTCTGTTCATGAAACAAATATTTTTTTCTGACGTTACTCTGTTATCTTATCAGGACACAGGATCAGCAAGTGCTTGCCAAAGTTTAGAAAGCCAGTGAATGCAAACTGAACTAACTGCACCACTTTGTGTCGCGCAGGCGAAGTTCCCGTCTCTAGCATCAGTCCCATATCCATCATGGATCAACGCCGTCATCTTCCTCCTGGCTGGAGTCCCCAGTCTGGCAGTGCCTGTTTATGCATTATGTAGACTGATTTTTGTTTGCTGCAAGAAAAAAGTAAAAGTCAATGAAAAGATAAGCCAAATCTCTTAACCTGATTAAAAAGGTCATCAAATTTGGTGAACAATGAGCTGAATGTTTTGGATTGTTGTGATGTTTTTTGTGTGTGATAATTGTCTTTTATCATTATTGATATTTAAATCAAAGATGCATACAGCAATTTGTCGATGTATTTATGTCAATGTGAATATTCTTGGAGCACGATATTAAACTTTTAATGATGCACTTTTGGAAATTACTCATATCTCTGCTCATGTTCTGTTGGATACCATGGCTGCCGAGTATTGTGTGTAAAATCAGAGGATGTTGCATGCATCACAGAGTAGAGTTTTCTGGGGCCAGTAGGGCAAGTTGATTGGCCAGCAGAATCATACACGGTCTTCCTGTTCATGTGTTATTCATCCATTCTCATTATTAGTCTTGGACTGTCTGTCTGGAGCAAATGGGGCATTTGATGGTGGCCTGAGGGTCATTTTTGGGTCACTTGAACAGTTAACTTGACCATCTACAGCAAACAGGAAAGACTTGACACCCTCTAAGAATCCATGAATCAGGTGCGGCGCTCGTGCACTCACTCCCTTTTGTTCAAGCCAACATTTTTCCATCTGAGAATTAAACGTCACATCATTATTTAATCACTTAAAGCTTTCCCAAAAATATTTGGTACTGAGTTAGACAGAAAGAGGGGGAAAAAAAACATTTGATTTGTTTTTGTTTTTTTGAACAACTCTATAAAAACTTTGGATTTTAATATTTTTTTTAAAAATCCACGTTGTTTGTGCAACGTGGATGTGCAATCATGTGCAATCATGATTTTTTTTTTTGTCTTCAGGAAAATGTTTGATATCATACTCTTTCTTAAAACACTTTGAGGGAATTTTGGGGTGAACAGTGTTGCAGCAAAATCCAATAAAATTGAAGTCAACACCAACCACTTTTTCAAATGCAAAAAACAAAAAAAACAGAAAAAAAAAACAGAAAATGGCTCCATACTGCTCCTGTGGAGTCATTCAAGTGTCTATAAGCCCCAAATTTCAAATTCAACCCTAAATGGCATTATTTACACCAAATGTTGCTCCTGTCCTTCTCGACTGCCTTCAAACTTGTCACATCCAGTCACGCGCACATACACGGGCACACACACACGCGCACACACACGCAGCTTGGATCTGCTTGACACTTGGAATAACTCACAGGAGCAGATGGAGGCATTTTATGTTTTTTTTTCTGTTTTTTACATTTGAAAAAGTGGTTGGTGTTGAATAAGTAGTCACTTTTACTTCAGTTGTATTGGATTTGGCTTCAGGGCAAAGTATTTGCCCACTCATCCATCAGTATTTCAGAGTGAACTGTCCCTCTAAGACCTCTAAGTGTGATATTTTGGAGAGAGAAAATTTCCAAAAGTTACTCTTTTGAAGAGGCGGCGGCGGTGGCCACCTTCTCCTGGAGTTCTAACATGCTTGATGTTAATGTATCTCAGAGGCCACTGCTGATTTACCTCTGAGACACTCTGCCACCAGGAAACAATCATGTAAAGGTTTGTAAAGAAGATGGTGCAACAATGCTCCTGAGCGGAGAGCAACAACTGTACAGATGTGTGTTTGCTGGCTTTTTAATGCAAAGGTCCATTGCTAAAACTGCACCATATCTTCTGAAACTTTTTTTTTTGCGTGAACATGCCTGCATTTTGATCCAGTTTGCAATGATTATGATATTAAGGCTGTTTGTATCTGAGTTTAATGAAAAATCGCAAACAAAGTATTTGATTATGAAGTCAGGTTGGTGTTACTGGGTCAAAACATGCAATCCAAATATTCACAGGCAAAGATGTAAGGCAGCGTACTGGCCAAAAGAGGGAGACATCCCACTGACAGAGGACCATGATGCAGCACACTGGGAGCAGTAGAAGTACCATTCAGGTAAGATAACGATGGAGTGTGTTTAGAGCTGTAATCTTAGTTTAGTTGGTAACTTAAATCAACATTATCTTATTGGACTGTGTTTGAATTGTACATCACGCTTAATGGCATTCCATGCACCATGGAGATGCTCATCTGACACGATTTAAACCACACAGACTTCCTCTGAAATACATTGCGTCATTTTTTTTTTTTTTAACCTCTCTGGAAATGAAGAAAATCAGCAACACAGCCTGTTGAAACTGACTTCACTCGGCTGATAAGAGATTTTCAATGATGCAACATGGCTGTGGTGTGAACCTTCAAGACCTTTTGTGTTTACTGATTTGTTGTTTTCAGCAGCACAAAGACTGGCTGGTTGCGGGAACTGAGGCACTCGGATAGACAGACAGAAGACCGTGGCACTTGTAGGGGCCGTTCAGGACCGCTGTCGCCTTCAGTCCCGGTTTCTTTGTTGGAGTGGGTAAAGGAGAATAAAGAATTAGTCGATCAGACACCACGACACCATCACCATCATGTTCTCTTCGCTCACTGGGTTTTAAATGTTTTTCACGTTTACTTCTCTCTTTTTTCCATTTTTCCCCATTGTCTTCCTTGAACTGGTTAGTTTAAGGATGACTATAGCAACAGTTACAACACAATAAGAAACAATGATAAGACAACGATAAAATAAATCATAAAACATTTGATAAATTACATCAAATGCTTTTTCAATATCAAAAAAGACACCAATCATTGTTTCCCTTTTCATTAAATCCTCGGTGAACATCTTCTGCCAGTCTCAGGATGTTATCGGTTCTGCTTCTTTCCCTCCTGAAACCCGCCTGCTGGACCCCCAAAGCTCCAAGGGCATCTAAATGTTTTTGAAGCCTGTCAGGCAGCGCTCTCTCCAGTAATTTGCCCAGATTACTCAGGAGGCTGATTGGTCTGTAGTTTGCTGCTAGCTGAGGATCTTTCATTGGTTTGGGGATCATCATGACCAGAGCTGATTTCCAGGACTTTGGAAAGTAGCCGACATGGAGGCAAATGGCGAAGAGGTCTGCAAGTTGAGCCAGAAATCCTTCTGCTTTTGAGTTTTTTGATGTGTTGTTGGAGTTTACTTATAGGATTTCTGGTGTCTATAATTGTTATAATTGTCTGAGGCACTCAAGTCGGAGAGAGATTTTAAAAGCCTTTATTGCAGCAGGGCCGTACAAATGAAAAACAAGCCAACACATTGTGGCCACAGGCCTTCATCAGAGCTGATGTAAAATGGTCGCTCATAAATAACATCCTCTCTCTATCTCTCTCTCGCTCGCTCTCAGGTCCAAAGCATTTTATTCCAGTAAATGTCTGTGACACACAAACACTGCACTCAAGGAGGTGCCTCTGAATCCTCCTTAGCTCGTCCATGATCGCTGCAAACCTCTGCATCCTCTGCGTCCTCTCCTTCATTACTTTTTTCTTCTGCTCTGATTGCTAAATCTGCCATTCAGGAGGTTCAGCTTTATCAGCTGATCTAAACAATGCACTTACCGATGATGGCATTCGTTAACAACCATAATCGAAGGATAAACAAAACACTCCAATAGCTTGTTAAAGGAGACCTATTATGCAATTCCATGTTTTCGTAGATACATACAATACAAGACACAAGCTACAAGGGTTCCACCATTTTCGGGAAACATGATTTCCTGCTTCTCTGAACAAGATTTTGTGCGATTGGTGAAAAAAACTTATGTAAGGTTTAAGCGTCGTATAGGGACAAATCCTTCAATAGCATACAACTCACCCATGGCCCCACTTGGGCTGCAACTAACGACTATTTTGGTAATCAGCTAATCTACCGAGTATTTTTGCGATTAGTTGACTAATCCCGATTATTTCCGTCACACCCTGGATCTGTCTCGTGTGGATATAACTCAAATCCAGGACTTGCGTGCGTGTTTTAGTTCGCCTGCTTTAGTCTGTGCACCTGTGAATGTCATCCTCTTGTCCGTTCACTGGCTCTCATTTATCAAACGAACGTACGGCAGAAAAACGTGCGGACGGCCGTTTCCACGCAAGCTTCGGTATTTCTCAATTTGGACGTGAGCGTAAGCTACGATCAGATCTCACGACAGTTCTGCGCTCGTGTGGATTTGCGGTGCAAGCACAGCAAATCTGGCTGAGGCTGAAAACAATTATTCAACAAACCTCAGCTGTCATCCGAGCTTAAGCAGCCACATATTCAGAATAGATCAAAACGGATTCTTAAAACGAATAAAACAAAAATGAATTTTTTAAAAAGCCAACATTTTACTCATGCCACTTTTTTGTGAAATAAAGAAAAATATGATAGGCTGAACAGCCTAAACATAACTAATTAGTGAGCATTAATATTTGACCAATATGATCAAGATGGCGCCGCGGATGGCTGCCTCGGTGACTCGCTCTCTGCTACTTTGTGTTCTGGAAAAAAAAAAAACAAAAAAAAAAAACAAGCTCTCCCAGCTCACAGTGCCTGCCTCCACCCGTGAGTGGATCACCAGCTTCCTAACATGTGTAAGCCTAATTATTTGTAAGAAATGGTGTGAAGACAGTGAAACTGATCCAGATTTTATAATGCAAGCAAAAGGGGTGTTGTTAGTTACCATTCTGCTCTGACGCAAGCGCGTCTGTGCCCCCTCCACCACTTATGCCAGAGATGCACCCGGACGCAATTAAGGAGGCAATTTTTTTCCACCATCTCCATCAGGATCAGGCTGGAGTCTGGTTGGCCTTCTCCAGTCTGCCTAATGCTGCACGCTTTTTGGTGGCCAGCTTCAGATCTTTTTCTTGACCTAAATGTAAAGTATTGGCTTGTTCAATTAGCAGGCATACGCTTTCAGGCTGTGAACAAATGAGATTCATTTAAAATAACTGCGCGTAGGTTAATTTGGTTGAGAATTTTATAAAAACCTCAGATGGAGTCCGTTCCTCTGCAGCAACGCTGTTGACTGCCTCCGTCATCCTTTTCCACACAGCGTTTTTATGAGCTCCTTTGATTCCCGGTTTCAGACTGCCAAAAAGCACGTCTTTGTTTTGCTCAACTTCCGATGTGAGGATGCCGGTTTCCATCTTGGAAAAGTTTCTTTTCTTGCCGGTGCTTCTTCTCTCCATGTTTGACCTCAGTGGGAGAGGCCTCCTAACCAGGGATACATAAGGGCGTAACCATGGGCGGAACTTGTTAATGACAATCGAATTCAGCTGCTGCATTTATCAAGACCCGATCATTCGTACGCTGGAATCGGTCAGATACGAAAGTTTCATAAATCACACGCGAGTCCTGTCGTAAGACCGATTCTGCGCTCAAATCTGCGCCCGTTTTCATGCGAGATTGATAAATGAGGGCCATTGGCTTTACATGACATAGCAAGTTAAAACGATGACTCAAGAAATAGTTTAACTTGGGTAACTTGCTTGTATTTTGTAAAAAAAAAAAAATCATTTTTAAAGGGATTCAAAATACAAATTAGAGTGATATTTTAAACTTCTCTCAGGCTCCACCATCTCATGAATAACTGAGTAAAATCTTGCTTCTACCAGTCCATGCTCTCAACATCAAAGGTAAATGCAAAGTTCAGATGAGGTTTCAAAACACAACTTCCAGTCCCAAATAACTTCCCTTTAGGAAAAATAGTTATCATAAAAAACTCTGTAAAGTGCATTGCCTGAATGTGAGCACAATATAATCCTTTACTTAAGAAAGGCTTAATCAAATGTATTCCAATAACACAAATTGTAAGTAGAATGAAATGGACAAATGAAAAGTGCAAGTTTAAAGAGAAACAAAATGTACAAATAAAGCTTAAAATTAACTTAAAATAGCATGACTTATTTGATTTCATTTTTACCATTTCCTCCATTTCAGTGATTTCATCAACTTTGCACTGGGGATGTACTTTTATAGTTTATGTAAATGACTTTGAATAACATAATTTTCATGATGTGCCATGAATACGAAGCTGCCTTGGCATCTGGATAAAGTATCAACCTCTGCAGTCCAAATTTTTCCATCTTTTTCAGTTAAAAAAAAAGAGGAGTCCAAAAGCCACTGGCACACAGCAGACAGCTAGCTTAACGCACTAAATGACATTAGCTCTTACTAGCTAACCTTCTAGTTACTCACTCTTGTGCGCAAACGCAGGAGTCTACGTGCTAACTAGCGTAGCGGCGCTACATGCGAGGCTAGTTGGCCCGCGTGTCCTGTCCTAGCAAGCTTGATCTGTGGCAGTGACACGTTCCGCTCGCCGATGCGAGACCATGTTAGCATGTCAAACCTCACCTGTGCAGGTGAGCGCAGGCTGCTGGCGGCTCACACACGCTCGTGGACCACGACCGTGGTGCGCCAAGTCTGCTTTGCATATTTTGCGTTTAACAGATTTATTATTGTAGTCCGAAAAATATTCCCACACTTTTGAGTGTCGTCTTGCATCCCGATTGTTCGGCTCGCATATCCCACCGCGCCATGATTCGTAACATCTTCTTCTCTGTTGCTAGGCCACGGCGCGGTGGTGGCAGACAGCGGGGGCTGTGCTGCCCCCTGTACTTCCTGTCGTGTATTGCAACCACAAATGAACGGGAGGAGACGGTCAAGAGCGGAGCAGTGCGCAGGTGCGTTGATAGCAGTGGTCACCATGGTAACAACGTTCCCTCCCAATCGCAGGAAGTGCCGTGTGCGCTCTGAGTAGTACGTCCGAATTAATGCATACTACTGATATTTACTCAAAAGCGTGTCGACTTTAAGTGTACTTTTTGAGTATATACTGTTTAGTATGGTATTTCGGACGCAGGGTGAGAGTGAAACTGATTAAGAGGTGAGAAACATTCACGCATTGCGAAATTTGACATGACACCATAAAATGGAATAAATCAAGCATCCTACAGCAGCCCCTTCTGCAGCCCAGATTCCCCTCTTCCACTTCACATCAGCAACATAAAATACTTAGTATCAATGTCGCCCCCAGGCTTCAACCGCAACTGCGCCGATCTGTTAAAAAAAAAACAGAAGATGATTTCAAGCGCTGGACAAAACTTCCACTTGCCCTCATAGGACGTATCGCAACAGTCAAAATGAAAACACTACCACACATCAACTATTTATTTTCAGTACTTCCCATCACCCACACCCATAAATGGTTCTCAACTCATTAGCAAATCAACTTTATCGGAAAAACAAGAAACCCAGAATCGCACTCTCAACTCCACAGAATGAAAAATCACAAGGCGGTCTTGAAGCACCAAACTTTCATCATTACTTCCTGTCTAACTATCTACCACATCTAATCAAATGGACCTAAAAGCATAATTACAATAACCCATGGTTCCAATTAGAACAAAATCAATGTAAACCAACCTCAAATACAGACCTTCCCTTTCTTCCACAACCAATCAAGAAATTAAACCACTGTAAAAAACAAAAAAAACACAATCTCCTCAACTCTGACAGTCTGGAAAACTCACAAAACCATAAAATCACTAGCACCATGTAGATACACCCCAATCTGGCACAACCCGGACTTTCAACAGCAGAGCACCGCTGTTCACTTTCCATCCTGGCAACAAAAGGGAATCATATATCTCCATCACTTATTCCAAAATAATCAATTCATATCATTCAACACCTTAACCCAGGAGTATGGGTTTGGGAGAGACCACGTTTTGCAATGCCAACAACTACAATCTGTAATTAAATCCAAAATCAACACACTATATACATCCAAACTAAGCACAGAGATTATGAAAAGTATGAATTAAAAAAAAAAAGTCTCCTTTTGTACAAACGCTCACACAACAATTCCAACCACAAAATGGACATCTGAATACACATCAATAATATCTTTTCTATAACCACAAATTGCAGTTTGCAACTAACATCCCCTTATCTCAAATGTTTAAAATGGGATTAGCTAACACAGACACCTGTACACACACTGCACTCTGGGCATCCCAGAAAATTACTTTCAGGCCACTTGGGTCTGCCTGGCGGTTCACTCCTTCTTCTGCACAACAATAACTGAAACCCTTTCCATTATCTTAGGCCACAGAATCCCAGTGTCCTCATCATTCTTTCCTACCTGGAAACATCACAGAAATAAATCTTCCACCAAAACACCAAACCCTGTTGCTCATCTCTCTATCGCCAAGGAAATAATCTTTCAAAATTGGAAATCAAAAAAATCACCAGCCTACTCACAGTATGCATTTCAATAGAAAGTACAACAGCTAGAAAAAAACAACAACAATATATCGGCCTTCAACATAATGTGGAGCCAAATTATAACGCACTTTGAAGCAAACTCACCCAACCATTAATGCCACGTACATGTAGATCCCAGCCATGATAACCAGCCATACGTCACAACACACACAATGACTGTGTCATCTGGATTGTTTTTATCGTTTTTATTATTGTTACATTCACTGTGCGTTGCAATTCGATTGTTCATTTCATAATCATTTTCAAGTTAATTGACATGGAAATAAGGTGACAATAGACTGTTACAGGGCTGCACGGCAAGAGTCCTCCACCAGCTTAAATTTGGAACTGTTCCATAATTCCCCAAACTTGGTCCCAATTTATTCCAAAAGTATGAGCGGAATCATTCATTAAATCAGCCACTGGCTCCATTCCAAGAAGATCAAAAAAATTCAAGTAACCAGGACTCTTTTGGAAGACAATTTGTCTTACGTGTCTTCCAATTCATCCAAATCATTCTTTTAAATCGGCCATTTTTAACAGCGTCAGCAGCGGAATTAAAGCGCCGGCAAAATCCAAGCAGCGTGAACAAAATAACAAGCACTGTGAATGCCGTGTCTGCTGTAGGTCGCACCGTTTCAGGAGTGAAAAATAAATTAATCGCTACAACAAATACTGCATAAATATTCTCATGCTGTCTAAAGTCTCTAAGAGCATGACGCGCTCATTCAAGAAAAGCCACGACGCATTTGTTTCCCCCAGCGTTTACCTACTTAGATACACAGACGAATGAACATGCTATTAGTTCGGAATTTAACTTGATTTCATTGAATCGTTTTGCAGCATCAATTATACATTGAAATTAACGATGATGTCAGGCTATGTGAATAAAACTATAATTTAGAATTTGAATTTGAGAGTTAGACAGGGACACATAACGATGCATAATTTATATTGGATTTTAAAACTCAAAATTGCTTCAAAGTAAGTAAGTTTTAGTGAGAAACTGCGCAGGACCCCCGCGGCGGGTCTGGCGCGCTCCTGAACTGCGCTCGTGCCCGAGAGAAGATTAAAAACGCGAAAAGCACCGGTGGATGCGG
>CAAKHG010007473.1:2963-16724 GCA_901007715.1 Dactylopterus volitans
ATAGGTTTGGCAGCAGAGCAGCAAGAATATCTTTTGAGCAATACTGTAAAATTGGATACTCTATCCAACTAAGCTGTTTCCGAAGCAGCATCTTACACGTATGCTGCAAAATTCAAGTTTTCTTACCATGGTTCTGCTGGATGAAATAAAGAATGCAAATCAACAAACTTCATAATATTGCCTAAAACCTAGTTTTACAAACCCAGAATATCTATCCTATTTAGATCAAGTTGTATGCCTCAACATGTCCCTCAATTCCCAACAAAAAGCCCACAGGTTCAATAACGCTTTTTATTAAGCAAATTAAAGGTAATTAGGTTTTAGTATTTATAGAATGCTTATCAATGTTATTTGTTAATAACATGATGAAATCATTGATGCATGATGCAACCATTACTTTTTGCATTATAAGAAATTTATAATTTATTGTGAATTTATTAGCACTTAGCAATACACTTATTATATGGATTTTACTTTGACACATACCACCAACATAAGTATTGTTGTTACCATGTACACCCTTCCATGAAATCAGTATTCCCTGATGGCAGTGGTCTCTTTCAGAAAAATAATGCAACGTCCCACAAAAGCAAAAATGGTTCAAGAATGGTTTGAGGAACACAACAACCAGCTCAATGTGTTGACTTGGTCTCCAAATTCCCCAGATCTCAATCCAGTCTTACACTTTCAGAGGTCTAGTTGAGTCCAGGCCTCAATGGGCCAGGGCTGTTTTAGTGGCATAAGACGGACCCACACAATATTAGGCAGGTGGTCATAATGTTATGGTTGATCGATGTATATAATGGTTATTCGGACCACTTGGAAACAAAACACACAAGCAATGTAACAACAACTAAACTACAAATAACACAAAAAAGGACAATTCCTCCAAATGTTTTAACATATCTGAATATCAACCAAACACAAGTACCAAACCAACTTCTTCTAAACAAAAAAACAAAGTAAATAACGTCACCAAAAACTACACTCCTCTCCTTTGAGTGTCAGGCATAGTTTAAAATAAACACAATACAGCAGTACAGAGTCATATGCATAGTACTGATAAAGTGCAATAGTATGTGCAACAACAGTAGAAAAAGTGGTGGTGGTAGTAGTAGTAGTAGTAGAAAAGTAATACAACAAATACCAACACGATTTTAATCGAACCATAACCATTATAAGAAGTCAATTACTATGTGGGTAAAAAAAAAAAAACAAGCAAACCTGCCTGCGACAGCGCACCCCTGCAATGATAATCTCAATCAAAAAATTCAAAGTGGAATCTCAAATATTACATACTAAATTTCAATCAGTTCAAAATTTTTAGAGTAAAAACAAAATATAACCAACACCAAATCTATTGGACAAATGAACCTACACTTTGACGTAAACTCGGATCCAATATCCAGAGAGTTTTGTAAATCTTTTAAATTTTCTTGATCTTAAGCAGCACATCACGCAGCCGACTCACAACAGGGGACACACCTTGGACCTGGTCTTAAGTTATGGCCTGTCCATTGGTGTGTCCTCTGTTGCTGTGTGTTTTTTAATATCAGCAGTGTTAACCAGGGAGGCCCCGGTGAGAACAGTAAGGAAGTGCTGTCTATCTTCTGAATTTGCTGCATATTTTATTGAGATTTTACAGGGCATTCCTGCTGAAATTTTACCCGCACCCTGTGATTGTATCGCTGATAATTTTAACAGTAAACTGAAATCGACCTTGGACTCAGTAGCTCCACTTTTAACAAAGATCATAAAAATGAAATCTACACCCCGTGGAGAAAAAACGTCACAGTGGATAATTTGAGAGGAAATGCAGGAGTGCTGAGAGAAGATGGAGAAAAAAAGAAATTAACGCTACATTATAAGATTTTACGTCAACAACTCAAAACCTACAGTAACGCAGTCAAACAGGCACGAATTTCCCACTTCTCACAACTTATCTTAGACCATAAAAACAACCCCGGTTCCTCTTCTCCACCTTTGATATTTTAACAAGTACTAGTTTTAACAAAGTTTCTAAGATGCCATCAGATGCTCTTTTCGAGAACTTTGCAGACCTCTGCAGAACCAAGGTCAGGCACATCAGATCCAGCCTTTTATCCCAACAAGTTTTATCTGCTAACAGAGCTGAACTGCTGTCCTTACCTGAGTTTTGCCCTGGTTGATGCAGGGACACTTGGTCGAGTTTTCTCCCAAGTAAACCCAACGAACTGCCTTGAAGACTCAGTTTCCACATCACTCTTGAAAATATTTTATGGATTCTTTGAGGAACAGTTTTTTATACATTATGAATTGCTCTCTTCAGACAGGTGTCTTCCCCAACGCCTTTAAAATGGCAGGGTTGAAGCTCCTTCTGAAGAAGAACAATTTAGACCCCAACTTTTTTAATAACTACCAACCTGTATCCAACTTACCGTTTTTAAGTAAAATTTGGGAAAAAATGGTCCTTAACCAAGCCAGTGACTTTTTAAATAGAAACATAATCTTAGAAATATATCAGTCTGGTTTTACGATGGACCACAGTACCGAGACAGCACTTTTAAAGATTTTAAACGACATCAGATGGAATTTAGATAACAAGAAAGTCACAGTGTTGGTTCTACTGGATCTAATCATGGCTTTGATTCAGTAGACCATCACATTTTATTAAATGGACTTGGACACCTAGTTGGCCTCTCCTGTGCTGTTTTTAACTGGTTCCACTCTTATCTTACAGACCAATGCTTTTATTTAAGTATGAATACATGTTCCTCAGAAACCCATGGAAATTAGGTGTGGGGTTCCACCTGGTTCAATTTTAGGTCCAACTCTTTTTAATCTTTACATGCTTCCTCTTGGGGACATCATCAGGAGACACGGCATCAGTTTTCATAGCTACGCTAATGACACACAGCTGTAAATTGCCGTGTCCCCTGACCGCACAGGGCCAATACATACCCTTTTTAACTGCATTTTAGGCATCAAGTCATGGATGGCAGTGAACTTCCTGCAGTTCAACCAGGACAAAACACAGGTTTTCGTTATAGGTCCTGTTGGCCAGACAGAGAATTTTTTATCGAAACTGCAAGATTTTAAACCCACACAATCTGTAAAAAAAAAAAATCGGGTGTGATTTTTGACTCTGAGCTGAATTTTATCCCACATATCAAAAATAACAAAAAAGGTTTCTATCATCTTAAGAACATAGCCAGAGTCCGCCCATTTCTCTCTCAGGCCGGCACGGAGGTGCTAATGCATGCTTTTAACTCCTGTCGTTTAGACTACTGTAATGCCCTGCTCTCCATTCTTCCTAAAAATTTCAAACCTACAACTGCTGCAAAATTCAGCGGCACGCGTGCTGGCCAGGACCAGAGGGCGGGCTCACATTACACATGTTTTAAAGTCACTGCATTGACTCCCCGTCAGCTTCAGGATCAATTTTAAGGTTCTTTTACTAGTTTTTAAATGTCTTAATGGCCTTGCGCCCTCTTATTTATCTGACCTGCTTTTACCATATCAATCCTTGCGGATCCTGAGGTCCTCCATCACAGGGCTTTTATCCATACCAAAAGCCAGATCTAAAATCCATGGTTAGGTGGATTTCAGCTACTATGGCCCCCACCTGTGGAACAGCCTGCCGGAGAACCTCAGGACTGCAGAGACTGTTGATGTTTTTAAAAGCAGGTTAAAGACACAGCTTTTTAATCAGACTGACCTTTTTAATTCTTTTTACGTTCTTATTAGGTTTTATTTTATGTTGTTGCCTTTTATCTTTAAAGATGTTAGTTTAAGGTATTCATTTAATCTGTTTATTATTTAGTATTTTACTTTTTTAACTGCTCATGCTGTTCTACTTATTTATGTCTTATTTTATGGCTTTTTACCCTATCTCATGCTTTTAAGCTCTTAGTTTTTTAACTCCAGTGTTTCCTGTGTTGGGCCTGCTGCTGGGGGTCCTGTCCTCGGATCGTTTCGGTCCGGCTGGTTTGGGGACTCCCCACCTTGGGATGGGGACTTGCCCGCCTGTCGGAGTTTGGGGGTCCAGGTGCCGGGCCACCCGTGGTCATGGCCTGTAGCTCCTCCCAGTGAGGCTGTGAGTATGGCCACCACAATGGGAAATCCCAGGGTTTGTAGAGGTATCAGCTCAAGCTGGCTGGCTAGTTTATTTCTTCAGAAGAAAACTAGGTTTCATTCTGTAGGATTATACCAAGGTCGATATGCACACACACGCTTGTGTAATATTACTTAGTTTGAGTACATAACATAATGCATCTTTAGATGCATTAACTCTTAACAAATTCACAGCCGAATTCATGCTTGTCTGCTCGGTCAGCTCATGAGCCTGAGCAGAAACCATGAATGACAGCAGCAGCAGGAGCTCGCATCTCTTCAATTTTTTAGAAGCCAAATAATAAGCCAGTGTCGCAGTTGAATAACCACTTCAAAAATAAAACTCCAGGAGCAAATGATGGGGAGTTTGAGTACTATGACTAACTCTAGTTTGTATGAGTCACTCATCATGAAGAATTGGATTTTTAAGATACTCAAGTCACCAGGTCTGTCCCTTGGTGAATGCCTGCCTGTCCCACCATCAGCGACCATCTAGCATGTGCATTGTGCACAAGACCTCTGCCACCTGGCTGACTTCCGATTTAGTTCTCCTCTAACTTCAAATGGCCAAAATGACTTAGTTATACAACTGTTCTAGCTTTCCAAGTATTAACTTACAGAGTAGATCATAGATCACCAGACAAACAAACTAATCCTTGGTTTAAGGTTATTAGAGTCTATTTAAAACAGAGGTATATAATATAGAATCGATATATTATTATATATCAGAATCATAAATATTTGACTTATTCCGGAGGACGTTGCAGTCACAGTTAGTCCATGACAGTATAACTATAAAGATACAATGAGGAAGTAACAAGACATAACAAAGAATATAACACAAATTTCAAAATAGAAATTAGCCCCAATATGAACAGTATGAACAATATCTAAACAATTCAAAGACATAAACAAAACAATAAAGTCTATATGAGGTGGAAATGAAACGAGAAGCACTTATTTGAACACAGCAGTATGTAAGATGCACAGGCATAATCAATATGATAAATGTAGACATGAGCACCGTTACAGGATGTACTAACATTGTACTGTACAAATTATTGCTGTGTGTATTCACTGCAGTTAAATGGAAAAATTATACAGTCTGATGGCCACAGGCAGGAATGATTTCCTGTGTCGATCAGTGGTGCATTTGGGTGGAATCTGCCTCTCAATGAACAAGCTCCTCATCTTGGACAGCATTTTCCTCTCCGACACCACCCTCAGAGAGTCCAGCTCCGCCCCCACAATGTTACTGGCCTTACAAATCAGTTTGTCAAGTCCGTTGGCGTCGGCAACCCTCAGCCCGCCGCCCCAGCATGTATCAGCATAGAGGATGAGACTGGCCATGACAGACTCATAGAAAATCCTCAGCATAGTCCGACAGATGCGAAATGACTTCTGCCACCTTTGAAAAAAAAAAAGGCAGCTCTGACCCTTCTTATACAGTGCAGTTGCATTTTTTTGTCCAATCCAATTTATTGTCAATATGTACACTGAGACATTTATAATCCCCCACTATGTCCACATCAACCCCCTGGATGGACACAGGGGTTAAAACTTAATATTATATCAGTTATATTACATTTAACATTATATCAATTTCTGCCCACAGATCCTCTCAGATATGATACACCGTACCTTTAAGCAGGACCAAAATCAGAATCAGAAAAGTCAAATGATAACCAACCGTAGTGAATGCTAATTGCCTATGAAGGGCTAGCTTGCCAACAACTGCAAAGGTAAAACATTGGCTGATTTTGTCAAAGGTGCTAACCATGTAAAGTGAAGCAATTTTTTTTATGTTATTATTGTTATTTATTTAATTTTTGCTGTTTTGAGGTGAAATTTCATATAGTGAAATATAAATAGTTGGCTGATGTATATTATCAGTGCACATCTGCTACATTCTGAATGT
The DNA here is from genome assembly GCA_901007715.1 of Dactylopterus volitans. Lineage (NCBI taxonomy): Eukaryota > Metazoa > Chordata > Actinopteri > Syngnathiformes > Dactylopteridae > Dactylopterus > Dactylopterus volitans. The sequence goes on from CAAKHG010007473.1 coordinate 8,974, forward strand.
CTGAGTTGTTTTTAGCACTTGAATTGATGCTTTCTAACCGCACTTAACTGGGCATTTTCCAGATGTTTGGTGCATGTGAAAGTAGGTGCATAGAGCAGGAGCGAAATGCATATGTTTCTCTAGGCATTTGAGTTGCCATTTTGAACCTATGCAATATAACAGAGGATGTTTTTATCTTTTAAATTACAGATTACAGGTTACATGGTTGACAAGAATTTGAAAGTACTGTTTTTGTCGGGGACATAGTTTTACATTTATAAATGTAATGTTAAGTTCTAATTGTTATTAGAGAGGAAGGGAAATTAGAGAGCATTGAGAAGGAAAATTTGGATGAGATATATTAATTTTATGGTGTACTATTACAGATTTGACTCTTGAGTTTGAGTTCTGTCTTTGCCATAAATAAGTCAGGTTTTTTTTGGACTTTCCTTGACCCTGAGCTTAATGCTATTGGATTTTGATGGCATTATTGGCCCAACTGAGTGGAGCTAAATATTCGAATTGCATGCAGAAGAGTGAATTTGATGGGTGTTTCCTTACAAACGCACAATCAACCCATTCTACAGTGAAACAGGACAAGCATTTGCTGCCTTCATAAGGTTGTGAACTGCAACATGTGTTTGTCGATGTAACAGGCGACTGAACACTAACTTAAAAGACTTATTGGGGAGTTTGAGTTATGTTTTTGTCGTTTCCCTTTTTTAAATAAACTTGTTTTGCATACAATATTTGAAATGTCTATTTTAAATAATTATTCATTAAAAGGAAGGGGCATGTCTCTCATGTTCCCAACGAGATTCAGCATATTTGCATGTTCTCATGAAAAACCGTGTTCTTGCCTTACATCCAATGGCTTCAAAAAAGCAGAGTAAATTCTTGATAATAGTCACATCATCTCAAGATTAATATATTTGCACCAGCAATAAACAAAGCTGAGATCACAAAACAGACACATTATCATCTTTTCAATTGATATCGCAAATGCGTTAAATTTTGCAAATTTACTCATTACTATAGATTCTGAGTTGTGTTTGTCCACCTGGTGAGTTCAATATTCACTCAGTATTCCCTCATCCCTTTCTCAGCTCTTAGGGTAGTATCTGTCTCTCCATCTGCTAATACTCTGAGGCTTTTCTCTGAAAACAGCTGCCTACTGCAGTGAAAACCATACGATGAGAAACCTAAGGGCCAACCTCAACTGTAAAGTTGTCAGACAGCTGAATGATAAACTGTGACTCACTATAAAGTTGCATAGAGCTGGGGTAAGCCTCAGGGTCAGTGATAAAAGCGTCATCACTACGAACATCACTCAGCACATTTCATACTGTTGTTTGATATTTATACAGTATTTGTCGAATGCAGCCAGGAGAGGAGAAAATGTCAGAGAGGATTAGAACATCATCTGTTCATCCATCAGCCTATACCTCTGTCGGTGATAGAGATATGCAGCATACCTATATATACCATACCTGTTTAACTGGGTACTGCGCTGATCTAAGCTCGAATTATGGCTACGTACACACCTAAGTCTTAGTGCTCAAATGAGATTTCTGGTGAGATCCAATTTTTTTGTATGACTGTCCATATTATTTATTCAAATATGGCCACTGGCATATTCCACTGTGAACTGCTTATGTTCTTATCCTGATTTCCATGCACAAAAGAACAATAACCCCCTTTGCACCGATATTTCCAGGAAGTTTTATCTCCAGGAATTTATTTAACCTGGTACAATAATTCCTAGTAATTTGTGTGGTTTGCACTCCATCATACCCCAAAGTTCCAGAAAATTCATTCAAATTAGTCTGATAATCCAAATATCAAAACTAGGGCCATTACTTTAATTAATGAATCAAAATTAACACATTAAAGAAAAGTGAAGACATTAAATGAAATAAAACATTTACTCACACTTTCATCTTTCTCAGTTCCCTAATTTCTGGCACGCCGGGAACACTGATGCACAAGATGCATTGAGTGACGTCGGTGAACAAGAAAGTTCAATGAACAACACGATGTTCGACGGGGGCACATTCCTTGGCCTGCTGGACCGAAAGTTTATTTTCAAAAAACCTACCGATGGAAGCCTGGATAAAAGCATGTTTGTGTGCATATTGCACAACAAAGACTTTTTTTTCATCACTGAAGCTCTTCAAGCCTGCGGTATCACCTCAGTGCAGAACATGCTGCAGCGAGCACGGACGTCAGAGTCCACACAAGCAGGCGATGTTGCTTGAAATAAAAATATATTTGTTTTCAACACACTGAAAGTGCTTGAGTTTGCAAAAGGTCTGCCATGAAGCCATGATTGCACTTTGCATTAATCTGTTTGTGAATGCAGTAGGCTGATGGAAAATAAACATGTTTGATTGAATTTTGTTGTTTCACTTGACACACGTGTCTTCTCATTGATTCAATCGTCAGCTGAAACTAATTTGAACTGAAAACCTTTGCTTAATGTGTCAACTTTGGCTAGTTGATCAAAATTTGATTAATCGCGATTCATTAGTTATATAGCCTCCAATTGTTTAGATTTTTTTTTTTTTAATCGCATCCCACCACTAATAAGTTTGCACCTGCACATTTGTTGAAACATGGGCAGCTGAACAAGTGCTGCATGTTCCACCAATCAGCCTTTAGCGCACAGCCCCACCACTCAAGAATTCTGAAGAATCTGACAAGTCCCACCCGCCAAGTAGGTACTTTATTCATTTCCGGGTAAATCAAAAAAGTTCCTGCAGTGGAAAAGGGGCCATTAACAAAGACATCATATCCAGCATGCTCCTGCAAAGAGGTAAAGATGAACAACACTGAGGTCAAATCTCTCTGTGTGTCTCCTGGCTCTATTGTGGTGTACGGGGTCAGACCTAACCCCAGTTGGTGTTAGCCTACCTGTCTGTGGGACGTTCCCTGTGCCTGTAGCAGGACACTCAAACCTGGTGTGCTTTATTACTCATGCTTGATCAAGACAGTTTGGTACCATCCTGTCTGCTGTCCCATGTGCATAGTATTAGTGTCCTTACTAACACAGAGACTTCGCTGCCCAGTGCCTACCTGGCAGCACTAACCTGCTCCCTCACCCAGTGGTTTGTCTCTGGTCTCCCCTCTTGTCTGTAGTGGCTGGTAAGCCTGCAGCTATCACACTCTACTCCACCACCTCTCACAGACTTTGCTATCCTCATCAGTTTCCTGACTTTCACACTCTTCTTGGACATACTTGCTGCCATGTGGAATTTTAAAGTTTTCCTGTGGATGCTCTGCGCTTCATTATCATGAGTGAGTCTTTGTAACTGGTATACTCCGTTGTGGAGCAGCTGTGTTTCCATTGCAACTTCAGAATCGCTCCAGCTCTGCCTGCACATCAGGACATTTTCAGATGACCGTTGTAATATGTACATAGTGGTTCCGGTTAGAAAATGAACTACTCACAACTGGCCAGAAATACACATTCTCACACCCTCTGGTCTACCGAACTATGCCCCTCCTGCTTTGCCATCCACTCTGTCAAATCAAATCAAATCAAACTTTATTTATATAGCACTTTTCATACATCTAAAATGCAACAAAAAGTGCTTTACAACAGTTAAAGGCAATGTAAAGGAAATTAACCGCAGATAGAACCCCATACGTCCCACCCTCCATGTATACACACAACCATACACACACACACACGCATATGCACACGTTCTCAGCACCGACCGTCCACACCGGGAGGAGCCGCAGGCCATGACCACGGGGGTTGCCAGCACCCAGACCCCCCGCCCCCACTCCGACAGGCTAGCAAGCCCCCACCCCAAGGTAGGAAGCCCCCAAACCAGCCGGGCCAAAAGGATTCGAGGACAGCCCCCCCAGCAGCAGGCCCAACACAGCTCCCAGTGTGGAGGACCCCCCCCTGAGGAGGTCACAATGTGTGGTCCTCCCTGCCCAAAGCTGTCACCTATGTTCGACTTGACTATTGATGTGTGTAAACTCTGGGCTGATTGCAGGGGGTGGTGGTCTTGCTGTGCTCCATCATGACAACATTGACGTTGAAGCCATCATTGTTCCCAGTCACGCCGCCTCTGAGTGATAGCTGTAAAACTCATAGGTCCCAAACCCATTATAATTGTCACTGTTTACAGACCACCCAAGCCCTCTGATGTTTTTCTCACCTAATGTTCATCATTAACATCTGTCGGTGCCGTGAGTCCCACTTTATCCTCTATCATGCACCTCTAAATTCAAAGAGCAAACATCCATCACCCTGAGAAACATTAAACACATTGACCTCACAGATCTTGCCACTCTCATTAACTTCTTCCCCAACCCTCCCCGATCCTCCTCCCCTGCTGACTTAACAAGCACCTTAATGGCTGTCTCTCCTCATCTCTTGATGCTCTCACCCTGCTGAAAACCCATGCAGTCTCCTTTGCCCACTCTGCTCCCTGGTTTACCGTTGACCTCTGCCAGCTGAAAACAGCTGGTCATCGACTGCAGTGCCCATATTAAAAGATGGGATTCACAGTACACTCCCAACTCTATGTTGAACACTTCCATAATTGCAAGACTGCCCTCTCCACTGCCAAATTTTTAAAACCTCATCAACACTGGACAAGGTAACTCTTGAATGATGATTCGACAATTCAACCACCTACTTCAGCCTCCCAGAGCTCTCCCACCAACATCTCTCCTGATATATGCACTGCCTTTTTGCAGTCCTTCCACACCAAAATCAACACCATCCATCTTCGATCAACAGCTGGCCATGTCAGACCATCAATCTCCCCAATGGATCCTACCTGGATAGTCTTCATGGGCCTGTCACTCAGCAGCTCCCTCTCTGACTTCACCATAGCATGAGATTTTAACATTTCTGAGTTCATCCGTAAAGCCAAATCCACTACTTGGCAGCACTAACTCATTCCCACCTACCTGGTCAAAGCCCAACTCCACTCCATATCACCTATAATCACCAGAATAATCAATTCCTCCTCACCTCTGGAATTGTGCACCTAGCCTCAAACTGGCTTCAATAATACACATCCTTAACAAACTAAGTGCTGACCCAGCCGATCTAAATGTTTACAGACCCATCTCCAACCTGCCATTTATTCCCACCATTCTCATCCTCTTTAGTGCCTCCTTTGAGATTTCCCACCCAATTCATACTAGAGCGCCTGGCTGACTTCGGGGTAACTGTTTTTTTTTGGTTCACTTCATATCTTATTGACAGACAGCAGTTTGTCCAACGGAAGAACCATAGGTCAAGCTGTTTCACTGTCCCCCAGGATCCAGTGCTAGGTGCCCCACCATTCATCATCTACTTCCTCCCCCGTGATACAATTTTCTGCTATCATGGTGCGCATTTTCACTGCTACTCCAATGACACAGGTCCTCAACTCCACAAGACCCTCGACTGCCATTCCTCCATTCTCCCTTACCACCTGTCTCCAGGACATCACATGCTGGATGAGCACGAACTTCCTGACACTCAGTGCTAGTAAAACGAATGCCCAGCTCATTCACTCTAAAGCCACCCTTGCGAAAGATCAAAACTCCCAACCTTTAAACACCATCATTGATTGATTCCCTGATACCCCTCACCAAAAATGTCAAGATCCTTGGAATCACTCTTGGCCACACTCTTTCCTTTGCACTACTTATAAACAACAATGCCCGGGCTGCCTTTTTCCACCATCGAAATATCTCCAGACTCCCCCCATTTCTGCTTCAATCCAGCACTGAAGTGCTGGTCCATGCACTTGTCACATTCTGAACTCAGCTGCCTAAATCATTACACACCGAAAATAATCTGAACACATGGCTTAATTTATTTTTCAACTACACTGGCTGCGTGCCCAATACAAAACCCTCTCCTAACTTTAAAAGCCCTTCATAACCTTGTCCCCACCTATCTGCCCAACCTCTGACAAGACCCCCTCTCGGTCAAGACCTCCTTATCGTTCACTGAGCTCATCTTCTGCTCGTTCTCTTTCACACCATGGGTATCTGAGCTTTCAGCTGCTCTGCCCCAAAACTGTGGAACTCCCTGCCCCCATACACATGCCAGATCTGCACAATATTTGCATTCAAATCTATCCTCCAAAACTTTTTGTTTCAAGTGGAATACTCAATCAGACCCAAATCAGCATTGTCTGACTTTATCTAAGACTATTTTATTTGTTCTATTGTAAGCTGTAAAGTGAACTTGAGTGTCCTGAATAATGGCTTTTGTTGGATTGTCTTATCATCAGTTTCAAGACTGCTAAGTGAAATAGTACCACTCCAGCTGGGTTTACCACTCAGACTACGGTCAAGCTCATTGTAACTTGAGTAGGCGATCTGACAACAACCTGGCATTGAAACTTTTCACTTAAAATACACTCTGCCTATCCTCTGAAGACCTCTATCACAGCTATCTTTCATGCTTGTATTTACTGAGGGACTCCTGCCAGTGCAAAATTGTGAACTAAGTCTCTCTCAAGTGATTTAAAAGTTGCATGAATGTCATTATGACTTAGGTTGCATTGAAAAAAAAAAAAAATCAACATACAGTATATCAGATCTATTATCAAATATGGAAGTGACCGAAATCTGACGTTAAAATGATAGGATCAGATATCAGATTTATATTGTTTACACTTAAATGAAAAGAAAAGATCAGTCTCTTGGAAGCCACTTTAGCCTTACAGAGAAGCATTGTACATTGTGGAATGGGTATGTGGTAAATGCTACATAGTTGCCGATGGAACTAACCTTCATGTTTTTTGTTTGTGAAAGAATCCCTAGGAAACCCACATACAGTAATGCAGGGTATATCTTCCCGAGGGTTCTGGATATGAAGCTACCAGGATACTAAGCCTGTTATTTTGTATTTTTATTTCAGGAGTTGCACTAGGCTCCTTTTTCAAATCATCAATTATTGTCGTATGATGGACGTATCTTGTATGTGCGCATTACCTACTCAAGCCTTTTCACTATTTATTATTATGAAACTAGCATTATAGTAAGTAAATGAGAGCTGTGAAACTCAAATTTATGCTATGAGCCCTTGGAAAAAATCTGTTTTAGGAACTGTGAGTAGCTCTAATTAATATAACTTTAAACGTTAATTTAAGAGCTGCCTCTTTAGCCTGACGTTTCATTAAGATATCTCATGGCAACTATTTATATTGTGCATGCGATTCCGTCATTTTATTTTATGAAAAAAAAAATGTTCTATTCAGTGTCATCCAGTCTGTCTCATTGTCCTCTTGTTTTTTCTACATGTCATCATCTGTAAATCACTTTGAATTACAGTAACCTTTTCGAGAGGTGCTGTATAAATTACTGTATTTTTGCAGAATTTTTCAGCCACATAGTACTCAATCCATTGCTTTAGCAAACAGCTGACAAGTGACAGTAAATCAGGGGAGAGTAAGGAGGGATGTCATGCTATAAATGTCTTTAACTAGACACAAAAAAACGGATGTTGTAATTACAAGGTCGACATCATGACTCTTTCATATTACACTCACGCTACTTTGATGTAACGTTAACCTTAAAACATACCTGTTGATTAACTTCCTTTCAATGATCAGCAATTACACGATGTATAAGAAATTGTTTGTGTAGTAACAACCTCTGGGAATTGTTTCAATCTTCAGTCAATCAACTTCTCCCTGCCTATTTAACCTCCCCAAGTCCCACACACCCACTTGCTCCCTATGCTCTTCTAATGCTCATCTACTTTTCATTCCTTCTTGCAGGCTTTGCACCATAGGTGGAATGCT
>CAAKHG010007477.1:3529-16092 GCA_901007715.1 Dactylopterus volitans
GTTAAAACACCACACTGTCGATATTTCACACCATGCGTTCTTCCCTCATCTCCTCTAGGTAGGGGAGAGAGAGAGAGAGAGAGAGAGATGGAGGTGGAGGAAAGGATTGGTGGGGGATGCCATCTTCTCCAATCAGCTGTGCAATCAGACGCCTGCTCAGATCCTGACAGTGACAAATATGGCTTTTAATGTCCTGCTGCTTCATGTTAATTGCATTTCTCTGCAATTTAGACGAGCGTCACACAGAGCGACCACTGGTGTCACAATTTACACCGAACAGCACTTCTGGTGTGTTAGGCAGCTCGGCTCACTGTACTGGAAGTCTGTGGAGGCACATAGAGAATAAGGGTGAAAAATAACTGCTCCGGCAACCAGACGGAGAGCAGACAGCCAACAACCCTGGCTGTTTTAGCAGGGGAAGCACCTTGACAAATTTCTCTGTCAGTAACAATTAGTCTAATTTACAGATTGGTATTTCTCAATCACTGAAATATCAGTTTCAGCTTTTTTTTTTTCTTCTCTATCTTCATTGAGATACAAATTATAGATGTCTTCTTTAAAATAGCACCGAATCAAAATCAAATCTTTTTTTTCCTCAGTATTGCAGCCTAACCACCACAGCTGTTGGTGCGATTTAAGTGGGGTACACGTTACAAGATAATCAGGCCGATTTTGGGTCAGATTCCCCCCTCCCGATCCAGTCAGCAAACGCCCGATTATCAGAAGATTATCAGAGCAGATTCTCCTGAGGTATGAGGTGTGTTGTGAGTAATTTTAGCCTTGGGCGGCCCAAATCTGAAAAAGTAAGAATTAAACATGTTCATTATTTGGGATCGTAAACCGGTCTATTCACAGTTTTCAATCTAAATGCGTCGTTCATAACTCTGAAAAAGAGCTTTTCTTTTGGCCAATTCAATTTCCCATGAACTGCAATGAGACCTGAAATGGCTGAGAATGCTGTTGTCATGACATGACGGTCTCAGTAAAACATCTTTGCTGACTAACTTAATGCGTAAATTTGTGAGATTATACAATAGTAATTCATCGGACAATACAAACGGTCAGCACTCTGATCACTCAATTTCACTTTATTAGGACACAGATGCTTCGGGCAGAGCGCTTCTTCGCTGGCCTTCCTTTCATTTCTATTTTCCATTGAGTTCTTTTGAGGCTCAGCACCCCCGGGTGAGCGCATTTGTGTTGGAATATTAATTCCTCATCGTGATGGCACGAGTAGGTGTGCGTTCCATAAATTCATGTTACTGCAATTATGCCGTGTGTGACCATTATTATTAACCTCATCATTTCAGATAGAGCCGCGGTGGAGCTTAATGGACTTGGGAACAAGTCAAGAACAAGTACAAAAACATACTTAAGAGCGCTCAGTGACGAGGCTTCATTTCTCCACACTGTCTCTGTTGTATGGATGGAATCAAAGGAATTTATGTGATATTGTTTGCAGCCCACACCCGACTGCAATACGTTACATTTGCAACATATGGATCCATCAGTCGACAAATGTAGCGCAGTCCATTGATTGAAAATCTGCAGCTTTGGCACAGGATGTCATCGGGGACATCAACAGGATTGCATCTATCCCAAAAAACCCTTTTTTTTTTCTTTTTTTTTTTTTTGAGATTGACATATGTTTTGTGAAATAAATGCTGCTTTTGCAAAACGTTGTTGACAGTCTCCATTTTATGCCGCGGCCATCAGGAGCTGGGTCGAAACACCTTGTCAGAAGTGAACCAGCGTCGTGGGATGGAAAACCCAGGGTTAATCCTGAAGTTACCTCAATAAGAGAAAATCCAGCTTCGTAGTACAGGCCTCTGCTTAGGTTAGTCCTAACAAAGCTTACTGATCATGAAATGGCCCTAAAAACAGCTGACAATATTTTGACCATTCCTTTTCAGAAAAAAAGGAGCTTAAAGAAGGAGACACTGTTCATGTAATACTGCTTTCCTCGGATGTAGCTAGCTCTGGCCAATGGCTAAAGACCTGAAATGAAGATGAATGGAGCCCAGCACAGATTTACCACTGTCACAGTATTTCTTTCAAACATTGCTGAAGTGGGTTTTACTAAATCCAGCCTTTGGAAAGGAGAAATCAATTACAGCAACAAGGGCTGTCATGCCCCGTTGGCACTCTACCAAACAGAGGTGCACCAGCACCAGTGTGCACTACAACATCTACAGTCAGTGCTTCCTGTCCCAACCTCAAACTGCAGCTGCTCCCGAGGGCCCTGAAGCCATGAGAGAGCAAGTCAGGGTTCCCTGTACATTTCAGTGGGTTGCTCAAATGCAGGGGTGTGTATAAATTTAAAAGGCCTGCAGTTGCCTATGTCACTAAATCATTGCAATTATTTTGATAGACTACTTAACACATTTTACAGGAGGCGTTGAATTAATTTTCACAAGAGCTGAACTATATTTTATTTGTTGCAAATACAAAATGGGCTTCACATCTAACAGCTTCACAATATCAAAGGTAACTAAATATTAAGTCATAAGGTCACAGGGCTGTAATAAAAGACATTGCCATTTGCACCCAGAGGCGGCTTCCCGCCTACTGAGTTCATCGACAATCAAGAGAAGGCCCTCAACCAGCACCCCTTGACACGGCTCCTAATTATTATTGTGCTTATCACACTGTTTCCCATGTTGAGACAGATTCCATCAAATTCACAAACCAGGCTTTAGGCGACTGTTCAGTCGGTAGACGGTGCCTTGTACTAATTCCATTTCTGTCACGGCAGCAACAGTCACCCAAAGAATTACCTCCTCTTTAGTGATTTTGCTATTCGCTATTATTTCACAAACTGAAATGAAAGCTCTTAATGGCTAATAGGCAAGAGTCATGACTAGGACTATTGCAAATAACTCTGTGGACATAAGAGTGTTTCTTCTGTATTTAGCAGATAGTGGCACTCACAGAAAGGGATGCCTCTTTCACTGAGGCAATCCAGTCATTGACTGGTCAGGAGCAGGTTCCTTCAAAACCGTGTCAATAACCTCTTTGAAACTCGATGTATGAATGAATGTTGTAATGTTCAAGCACCCAAAATGCTCTTGGGGGACGCACTTTGCACTCTCTATTGAGCTGTGAGGCCTCACATGAGGATCCTGCTTATCGTTCTGTCAGTGCTTCAGTTTTAAGGTTTTCTTCCCGTGGAGCCGGAAACGCCACTTTGAAGGTTCCATGCTCTGCCTTGTGATGCCATTAAATTTCATATTCCTTGCAGTAGTAACTTCATTGCAAATAAGAGCTAAGGAACTGACAGATGAATTGGAGGAGATTCCAGTTGCAATTTTATGTCAATCAATTTCTCAAATTAGTCTTTGATTATGTTGTGGCCTGCCATCTAATGGCTTTGAAAAAAAAAATGGCTGGAGGCCAAACTGACTGTACTTGCCAAATGTTGGTGAGTAGTTGTCAAAAGCTTTCTTTCAAAGTGATAGAGTTTTTAATCATTTAAGTAAATAAAACATAACTTGGTATCAGCAGATGTAAGACTGAAAGACACTGAAGCCAGCCACAAATGTGACCACTCGTCTACATAATTATCCAAACTTCTGTTTGAAGCATCAAAGATGTGACAAAATAAGCATCGTGCCCGCTGCCATTTGAAAAAAAGTGGAATGATAAAACACTCGCCTAAATCTACAGAGACTATTTTGGGATTAACCACTCTCACAGTTGTTTTATACTGTATTTGACTCAACTGTTTGTTTGTTTTTGTTTTTTTTTCACAGTGCTAATGGGACAATAACATCACATTTTCTACTTATCACTACTGCTCTAATTGTGTTCTACGACTACGTGCACTTTAAGAATGCATAAAGTTGACATGCATATGTGTATTTATTTGTACCAAAGTTATGTTTTATTGCAGTAAGTTTCACTTCATAATGCTAAACTGATGGCCTATTTGTGTAAAATGCAACAAAACATTAATCACGGACTTTTCGAAAATAATACTTAGCAGTACACAAACAACAAGGTTCAAGTCAAATTAATAGCTTTCTCTGCTGACACCTCCAGAATTAACAATAAAGTACAGTTCTTAAGGTGAATATTCCGTTGTGGTCCAGGGATGATTGTGTTTGATACCAAGGTAGATTCACTGTACATTATGTCTTTCCAGGTACAGGAGGGGCTGTGGAACCGAGGAGCAGCTCTTTACCCTTGCAGGGGTGCTTGAGGGGAAGTTGGAGTTTGCCCAACCACTCCACATGTGTTTTGTGGACTTGGAGAAGGCTTACAACCATGTACCCAGGGGCAATCTGTGGGGGGTGCTTTGGGAGTATGGGGTGAGCAGTCACTTGCTAAAAGCCGTTCAGTCCCTCTACCAAAGGAGCACAAGCTTGGTTCGTGTAGCCGGTTGTAAGTCGAACTCGTTCCTAGTGAGGGTTGGACTCCGCCAGGGCTGCCGTTTGTCACAAGTTCTGTTCATAACCCTTATGGAGCAGGTGCAGACGGGGGTCTGGAGGGCGTCGTGTTCGGTGAGCAGAGGATCTCATCGCTGCTTTTTGCGGATGCTGTAGTCCTTCAAGCCTCATCGAAAGGCGACCTCCAGCGCTTGCTGGGGCGGTTCGCGGCCGAGTGTGAAGCGGCTGGGATGTGAATCAGCACCTCCAAGTCCGAGGGCGTGGTCCTCAGTTGGAAAAGGGTAGATTGCCTTCTCCGGGTTGTAGAGGAGGTGGAAGTGGAGGAGTTCAAGTATCTCGGGATCTTGTTCACGAGTGAGGGAAGGGTGGACTGGGATCAGAGCGGCTTCAGCAGTGATGCGGGTGCTTAACCGAACTGTCGTGGTGATGAAGGAGCTGAGCCAAAATGCCAAGCTCTCGATTTACCGGTCGATCTACGTTCCAACCATCACCTATGGTCATGTTCTTTGGGTAATGACCGAAAGAACGAGATCGCGAATACAAGCGGCCGAATTGAGTTTCCTCCGCAGGGGAGCTGGGCTCAGCTTTCGAGATAGGGTGAGGAGCTCGGACATCTGGGAGGCGCTCAAAGTAGAGCCGCTGCTCCTCCACGTCCAGATGCCCAAGCCAGCTGAGGTGGCTTGGGCATCTGGGGGTCTCCCTGGAGGAGCTGGCAGAAGTGGCTGGGGCGAGGGCCGTCTAGGCTTCCGTCCTGAAGCTGCTGCCCCCGCGATCCGGAGCCGTCTAAGCGGCAGACGACAAGAACAAGAGACAGGTACAGGAGGTGCACAAATAAATATGCAAGCAACGATGCTTGTCTAACAGCCTTGTGCCACAAGTTTCTTACTGCCATCTATCTATTGCAGAACATCTGAACTTTCAGTTTCAGATTGCTAGTTGGAAACCCCTTATGCAAAACAAACAATGTATGAGATATTGTACGCTTTTAATTCTACAACTTCTAACCTCCATTGGGTCATAACTGGATATCATCAAACTCTATATGATGAGACGTACTGTTGATCATTAGCAGCTAATGATGTTCACATTCATGCTGGTAAAAGTAGTGGGTCACCATTCATGCATAATGCCCTTACAGACAAACATCAGAATATTTTTGATTCCCAAGACATGAAGGAACAATATCATGCAACAAAATGCTTGTTCATTATTGTTTAGTGTGCTATTTCAAAGATAATATGATTCGATTTTCCTTTCAGTCTCTCTTTTGTCTTTTTAGTCCCATAGCGTATTCATACAACCAAGCCACATCACTGCACAAATATTCTAAATAACCCATGTTGTCCTGAAAAAATTATGTATCGTGCTTAATTATGCATGACAGGGTCTATGGCACACAAGCATTATTAGAGGAATTTATCCACATGAACAGAAAACGAGATTATGAACCTTCACAGGCTTCACAGTTATTAAACTAACTCAACTCACTTTTTCCTTTATCTGATTCCTAATTGAAGAATTGAAGCCATCTGTAAATGTTGCTAATTTTGACGAGTACATGACATATTATAATTGTAAAAAAAAACACACCTGCGGAATCAAGCAAAACACTCTTAGGACTTTAAACTTGAGAGAAAATTCTTATTAGCAAAGTTTTCTTCCTTGTGCTCTCATTTCACTGTCGCTTGACGGATGCCGACAGTTTAAGAACTGACGCCTCTTATTACATTAATGTCATGAAATAAAAGAAAACAGAACAAAACAGATATAAATATTAAATGGTGATAATGATGGTTACTAATGTGTCTTGTGTACACACATGTTCTGTGGCTGCTGTTTGACTTATAGGGCCACTCTGTCTGTCAAGTATCTTAGAATTACATATATCGGATGATCCATTACTTCACAATGATGATAAATGATATAAATTATGAATAACCCTCAATTAAAAACCTGATCAAAGATTATAGTTTGGAATATAACTTAAATTTAGTGTCTGTGAGCGAATGTGGCTCAGAGTATGAATAAAAACAAATTTTTCTTTTTTTTTTAAAGTAATGCAAAACTGCAATCAGGAACACAAAACACAGACTGTGTGATTGTAAAGCAACATTACCATTTCATTTGGTTAACACTGCGACCGTAGCAGTAACTGTGTGTGTCATCATCCAGAATGTAAAAAGCTTGATATGCATGTATAAATTGATGATCCTCGATTGATTTTTTTTTCTTTTCTTTTCTTTTTTGTTGTGCAGGTTTATGCAAATAAGACAACTGAAGGAGATTCAAAAAATATTGAATAACCTTTAAACATCTGTTACTTCTCAAGAAGCTACTTGACCAAGTAAAAACTTTTTATTTGAATTAACTGGTAAAGTAATTCAGTTACATATGAAAGAAGTAACTGGTGAACGTGACTAATTACTGATTAACTTGCCCAAGACTACGACTGGCCATTCAAATAAATGAGCAACTCTCAAACAGATTCAATAAAAACTGAACATTACGGTGTAATCCTCGCTAAGGGGAGGTGTAAGTCTGAATCATTAATTAGAAGCCACCACAGCCATTTGATAATCATCAATAAGAGCATTGATCATGTGATGTTTGAACACAGTAGCATGTCATACCATCAGTTTGTGTCTTCCAAAGTTCGCAAGGAATTTAAGGATTTACTTATAAAAAAAAAAAAAATCTAATATGAGCACACGCCCCCTGGAACTCCCTTGTTGTCAACCACATAGTACAAATAGGCCAGAAGTGAGGCCTGTTTCCTCTAAATGGAAATAAATATCTCCAGCTCTCCCTCCTCAATCCGCAACCAGTTCTCATCCTGGTCAGTCAAATACAGATGTTCCTACAGCTTGTGGGTTATGAATGCACTTAAACGTGAAACCTGGCCGTTTTGAGGTTCATATACATGCCATAAGCCACGTTCTCTCATACTGATGAGGACTGTTTTCCTGTTAGAGTGAATACCTGCAGTCCCACAGACTTCAAAGGGTGCTTTTCCTCTTGCTTGCGAGAGCAAGATGACCAGCTGGCAACATCAGTGTGTAACTGACTGGGACGGGAACTGGGTACAAATTAAATCCGGGTCAACCAACCATCCAAACACATTCCCATTATCTGTTGATTATGTATTTACCTTTTGTCTTTGTCTGCTCCAATAAAGACAAATAGGTGGCATTGTTTCATCAAATATTGCTCCACCTGCGTCACTATTACAGTCCCCATTCATGGCCATGAGATGCTATAGATGCATTACTGTTTTTACAGTCTTTTACAGTCTTGTTATACGCTTCATATTGACACCGGTTGGCTGAAAGTTTGTGTGGCTGTGGAGGCTCCAGATTGTATCAAAATGAAATATGTTTGAGAACTGGAGAGGCATGCCAGTCAAGCAGCCTCATGTTGTAAATTCTGGATGCAGAGAGAAAGACCGAGGGGATTTTAGTCATTTGTTCTTGCTGATGTAGGTAATGGTACACAAACTGCTACCTCTCTGTTTGTCAAGTATTTACTTTATTCCTCATCTAGCATTGGTCCTAGATCAGGCAGGCAGGTGGTGTGCACCCCCCACCCCCTCTCCCTGAGCCTGAGGCTAGCTCCGAGGCATTCATGCTCCCTTAACCCTGCTGTTTGCCACTGGGTTGGACGACTCTCAAACTAGGTCTTCGGATCCATCAATATTACACGACCTGGAGCCTATTAGAAAATGAATTCTTCATACCAATAAAAAAGGGAGTTTTACCTTTCCATGTGCCGTAGGGGAGTAGGGCCTTTTGCACAGAAATTTTGACAGCAAAAGCAGCATGGAGGACTGTCTTGTCCATCTAGTATCAAATACAGAGAAGCTAGCACAGTATGGAATGAAGCATGCTGTGATTTTCCCCCTTTGATTTGGCTGATGTGGGATTTTGAAGGCCAGTATAACTAAAATATTTCTGGATGAGGCTTCTAGCTCAAACTCACATAAGTAATGTTTAAACTGCCGTCTTTAGAGGAAAAACTCCCCATATATTTTTAGATTAGAATACAGCTAACCACTGTAAAATAACACATCTTCTAAATAATTGTCAAGTTTACAAGTGATGTCGATTCATATATTTTAGTTAATTTGTTGAATTGTATTGTAAATTACTTCTGAACATTTACAGGTGTCATTTCACATTCTTTGTACACGTTGTCATGTTAAAATATTTACAGCAGCATGGTTAAAAAACAGTCACAGTTGCTGAGTCTGCCTTTGTGGTTCTGACACTCAATTATCTCAGTCTAAGTCCTCCTAACTAACTAATTGGTTGGTTCAGAAACATGTGATTCATGTGGCCGAAAGAAGTGTAATTGGTGCATTTGTGGCTAGTGAAGTGAGGAGAACAGTAAAATGCTGCTTAAAAAAAAGCTATCCCTCTCTATCCTGCTGTTCATTGTTATCTCGACTGATCAAACCACCACACATTAAAACCCCATGTTACATAATTGGTCTGACGTGATCCAGACATACACTTTATTAAAGTTTAAATCTGGTTGTGTCATATCCTTTATATTGGCAACACATCCCACGAAAGATTAGCGCTGCTTTATAGGAGTTGTGACGTTATTGGAAAATAACACACACTTCTGGCCCACATTCTAAAGTCAGAAATACAGCAGCAGCCGACCAACACATGTATTATTAAAATTTTTATTTCTCTCATCAGTTTAAGCCAACCTTTTCTATACTATCCTATATTTGAAAAAAAAAAAAAAAAAGTTGAACAAAGTAACCACACAAGCAGTTTCTGATGAGAAGGGAGCAAGTTCAGGGCTTTTTTTGTCAATGATGAAACACACTTTCACGAAAGGTAACAATCACAGTACTTTGTCTCGGAGTTCAGTGGAAATGCAACGTGCCTGATATCCAAAAAACTGGCTGAAAAATGATGGCACATTATTACATATGCATGCATTACATATTGACCTCATCGCCAAAGCAGGACATATACCGAAGCACAGTTTCTGGATGGCTGCATGTTGTGAGTCATTGATATTCTATGTTAAAAAAAAAAAAAAAAAAAGATCTTTGTCCAATGAAATATCTCCACCAGCAAACACAGTGGCATAGCTGGTTGATGTGTGATCAAGTGATGTTTTCACCACAAATCCCGCAGTGCTTGACAAACGTACAGACCAAACCGAGCGCTTTGTTAGCCGTTTTCATCAGTGGCGAAAATGACAGATTTGAGGTGACACAAGGGTCGCTGAGTTTGTGCCAAGGACATATTTCAGCAGCTGCGTGGCGGGATCGAGCAGGAGGCTTTGCTGTGGGACGGAGCGGCAGGCAGTGCCACTGTTGGAGCCCCGTCCGTGCCAGGCAAACAAAGTGAACTGCGCCGTTACAACAGAAGTTAGCAGAAACTGCTGATCTAGCTGTTGTTCTACACTGCATTATACATCAACACGCACTATGCCGCTAATGCTTGAAATACGAACATGCGATGTCCGTTGTTCTGAGATATATTAATTTCTTTGGGATCGGGGAGTTTACAGCACTGCAAGTTTCAGGTCTTTTTAGAGGAA
The DNA here is from genome assembly GCA_901007715.1 of Dactylopterus volitans. Classification (NCBI taxonomy): domain Eukaryota; kingdom Metazoa; phylum Chordata; class Actinopteri; order Syngnathiformes; family Dactylopteridae; genus Dactylopterus; species Dactylopterus volitans. Next base: position 13,480 of record CAAKHG010007477.1, read on the forward strand.
ATTGAGTCAGCATGTGGTGATGTACTTTGCTGAGGTGTGCTGGCTCAGCAGGGGAAAATGTCTTAAAGAGACATGAGACACAAGCTCTCCTCACCTGTATGGGCAGAGGCGAAAAATTCATGGAGGAGGAGGAGGGCTGAATGGATGTTCCTGAACTCGGAGATCCAAAATGGATCATGGACCTTGCACTCCTACCGAGCATAACAGAGGAGCTGAACATCCTTAACCTGAAGCTGCAGGGCCCTGGTCAGCTCATCACACCAGCATATGAAAGTGTGAAAGCCATCTCTACAAAACTGAGAATCATGGGAAACTCAGCAGTCTGCGGGGAAAAAAAAAAAATGTAACTGTTATTTCGCAGCATGCAGATCTCTTGTGTAATAGGGCACAGCTCCGCTATTGAAAACCTACACCAGGAGTTTGATGAGCTGACTTCAAGGCACACCATGACACTCTCCGGCTGTTTGCAGACCCCCTCTCAACTGATGTGGAGAATATCCCAAGTGTGTTGCAAGTGGAACTTATTTACTTGCAGTACAACCGTGAGCTAAAAATGAAATTCAGGGAGGCACAGGGACATGAGTGGACAATTTCTGAGAGAATGGCTTCCATCCTTCCCATAGCTGTCCAAAGTCTTCAGCCATGGAGTGTGCCCTTATGGGAGTGCATAAAGTAATTGTATAAGAAACTGTTCTCATATGACACTGTCTCAAATGACAAACCAGGAACTACATTTTCAGAAATTTTGAGATTTCTTGTAGTATTTGAAAACCGAAGTGGCTGTCCTTTAAGATTTCAATACCCGCATTGGCCCCAGGTTATTCTGAGTTTGAGATCCCTGATCTCTAAATGAACTGATTTTAATCCTGTTCTCCTATGAATTAATGGCGCAACAGTTTTCAGCAAGAGCACTTTCATCCTGAGTCTCCTCAATAAAATATGACCAAGGTATACAACAATTCATATTCATATTCAAAACATAGCTGGGAGCAAGTCCATGAAGAAAGTAAGATATTAAAGTCAATCCTAAAACACGACGGCAGCAAATGCTATAACAGGAGTTATATGTCCTCAGTTATAGGTCCACATCTCTTGGTCTTGGTCATAAACAGGCACCTGAATTTTATACAATCTGAAGGTAAATTCCGGCACGTAAGAAGGCTATTGCAGTAACCCAGTCATAATAAAAAAAAACAAAAAAAACATGTAAACTGTCCTTTCTAAATGCTTCTACAATGACAAATACCTAATTGCATGAGCTTTGTTGTGTGATGCACAAAATTTAAAGTATTGTCTAACACCAATATTCTTTGCAACATGCTTAGCGATATTTACGAGAGAACAAGCTGAGGGCAGAATTTACTTCACTATCTGCTGTGAATGACCAAGATTTTTTTATTTTATTTGAGTTCAGGGTAAGAATGTTATGAGAAATCCAGATTTTAATATTACTAAGGAAGTCACCCAATGAGCTCAGACTATATAAGCAATAAAATGGTAAGAGACACTGTTTGAATCATGTATAAAGGAAATAAAATAGGTCCTAAAAGAGATCCCTGGAGCACACCATTCACGATATTAGCCAGCGATGACAAATATTCATTTACGGGGACAGAACCTTCTGTTCAACAGAAATTATTTGAAACACCGTAGCGATGTGCATGATATTCCTGCTCAGTCTCTGTAAGGGTGTAAATGATACTACATCAAACAGTAACAGCACATTATTAATAGTTCTAAGCGTTGCCCTTTGAGGGCTAATATCTTGAAGACAACCATCTAAAACAAAAACATGTTGAAAATGTCTCATTCAAATGTGTCTTTTTAAGGAAAAAAATGCTCCTAATAGTTTTGTATTATTAGAAAAAAAAAAAAAAAACGTGGGCAAATATCAGAGAAGAAGTTTCATGTCTATGCTGGCTGGCGGGGTGTCGGTGTCTACTTTGACTGGATAAAGTGCTACATGCTGCTTCAGTTAGTGGGCCAACAGTGTGTTACTAATGGGGAGTTTGAAGAGCGATGACACACCAGCGTCTAAGTGGACCGAAGTGACATTTGTAGGTGTATTCAGATTCTCCTGTGTAGCAATGGCGCTCTGGCTAAATGTGACCATCTGCTCTGTCTATGATAGAAAAGGCGATATTTAGTCATGCAAGATTCGATTGGCTATACAGAAATAATAATGCAAATAGAGTGAATCAAAGTTGGCTTTTTTTTTTTTTTCAAAAGAGAAAACAGGACTGATTTAAACAGTAAATGGGCTTTCATTTATGCATCTATGTTGCATTTATTCACACTCATATTCACACACACATTTGTACACTGATGGCAGACACTGCCATGCAAGGAGCCATCCTGCTCACAAAGAGCAAATATACAACATGTACATAGCACACCATATTTTTTTTCAGATAATATTCCCAGGACCTTTATTTATAATTCACTTGGTAATATTACTAAATGTCTCCAAAATATTATCACAAAAAGCCGCTTTCTGCACATGTTACAATCAGGTTAAGGTCAAGCTTCAGGTCAGGGAGGGAGCATGGTTTGTAGTCAAATACCTGTGGTTTGTAAAAAAAAAAAAAAAAAAAAAAAATGGCAATCCCAAGT